>PIJE02003149.1:0-5000 GCA_002895965.2 Coryphaenoides rupestris | reverse complement strand
AATGTAAAAAAAAAAGATATTAAAAGAAAGTTCAATATGAATATCCAAAATCTACACAAAGATCTTCTTCAGACACAATAGGATGTGAATGTCAAATGTAAGCTATATAGAGGCTATGGTTAGAAACTAAACATCAGCAGAAGGTATACATTATATATTATATATATATATACATTATATATTATATATATATATACATTATATATGAGCATTTACTGTATAAAAGCACGTCTCACATAACAAGTTCATTACGGGGGCTTTGTTGCAGGAACATGACGTTGATTCGCTTATCGCTTGTTGCTTTTGATCTTATCTTCGTACGAAAAAAAGTCACAAAGCTCATTAAATCTTCCCTTGAAGATAACGTTGAGTGAGATTATTTCATCTTTTGAGCAAGAGGAAGAAGAACCGCGATCCAAACGCACGGTCGGTGACCTCGCGTCTCGGTGCGGGGGTGAGACAGGGCATTCGGACCCGTCTCACCCGCCCACCGCATTAGAAGATAAGATCTAAACCAGGGCTGTCAAACTCATTTGAGGTTGAGGGGCCGTAACGGACCAAGTGCTCCTCTAGCGGGGGCCGCGCTAAAAAAAGACTTTTGATGTGATTGAAGATGTACTGTCTGTGCGTGAGTTTTAAAATGCCTCATTACCTTAATTAAACTCATATACACAAGGCTGGAGTCTGAGGGGATTCAGGCCAATGTCCTTTGTCATGTTTCTTATATTCCTCTTTAACACGGTGTTAGCGAAATAGTCTCAGCTCCACCTCCAGCACCCTGAAATGCACATTGCAACCCGTGCAGCTTAGTGGTTATTTGTAGGAATTAGAATAAATTTTTTGTGTGATTATGGATAAACTGAAGAAATCACCGAGAAAGAAGAAATCAATCCATTTGATGAAATTGCCCCAGTGGCCGGACTGGATCTGGCCCCCAAGAAATCTTTTTTGTCCTTTTCCAACGTAACGCTGCAGTATGAGTGTAATGTTACCTCCGACCGCTTCACAGTGTGGTGGCACAGCGGAGAGAGCTCTTACCTTCAGCTCTGCAGTCCTGGGTTCAAATCCCGTGGAAAGCCTTCTCTTATGTCTAAGTCCCGCGAACGGTAAAGTTAAATACGCCCGGAGACCACGCCCACGTCGGCGGCTTGGTGGTGCTCAGCGCTCTTGAGACTCAGGTTTGAGTCAGCGCACATACGGCCACCAAGAAGTGAACGCCAGCAGCACGAACGCTGCAGACTGATTGGCTGTTGTGTTTATTTCCGGTGCGTCACGACGCTGCTGTCAGATCTATCTAGATTAAAAGAAATCATGAAGGCTGATAGATCACCCAGCCCTACATCTAGGTGGACACTCCCACTTGTGATGTCTCCTCACCCCAAGGTTTATGTTGTCTCTGATCCAAGCCTGTATTTTTGCCAACCGTTTTGTGGAACAGTTTCCTGGATCTGCGTTGTTGTTGCCGACCCGAGTCTGTCTTACCACACGAGTTCCGCCGAGCCCCTGGTACCTCTGACGGACTCATCTGCCTCTTTGAGCCTTGACCCCTGCCTGGTTCTGACTACTGGATTTTGCCTGAGCCTTCCCTGCACCTTCGCTGGTGGTTTGCCTTTTGATTTTTTCGACGATGTCCGCCTCAATTCTTATTTTTTCATCCGCCAGTAGTCATCCGTTTTGTCTACAGAGTCTGCTGTTGGGTCCTTTTATAATTAACTTGGCCTCACCCACCCTGACATAAAAGCACAACCTGCGGTGGAAAATGAGACGGCAAAAGCCCGCCGGTGGTGAGACATAATCCTACTGTTGTTATTCTGTTAAAGCAGCCAGCGTTGGTATAGTTGAAGGAACAGCAAACAGCAAAAGTAAGAGAGATTTAAGAGCACTCCAGGTCAGGGGGGAGTCCTTCCCTGAAGAACGCTCCAGAATAATACATCTTTGTTCTCCGTCTCCTTTATTGGAGTTCCTCTCAGGCCGCGGCCCGATGTTGACCCACGAGCCACGTTAACGTCTGCGGCTTCACTAACAACTCAGCCGTGGACGGCGACTTTCAAGCATCCACCGCAGGCCAGATAACAGAGAGAGAGAGAGAGAGACAGAGAGAGAGAGAGAGAGAGAGAGAGAGAGAGAGAGAGAGAGAGAGAGGGGGTGAATGTGGTGTGTGTGTGTGTGTGTTCATGTCTGCGTATCATTTGTGTGTCTGTGCTTGTACTGCACTGAGTGATTGTGTGTGTCGACTGTACTGTTGTGTAAGTGAGTGTGTAGGGTGTGTGTAGTTAGTTGTGTGCGAGAGTTTGTTCTTGTTTCTGTATTCCTGTGTGTGTGTGTGTGTGTGTGTGTGCGTGCGTGCGTGCGTGCGCGTGTGTGTGTGTGTGTGTGCGTGCGCGTGTGTGTGTGTGCGCGTGTGTGTGTGTGTGCGAATAACAATGTTCTCATCCTTTGCCAACAGAGCCGTGCACACACAGCCACGCACGTACGTTCACACACACACACACACACACACACACACACACACACAGCCGCGCACGTACGTTCACACAGTGAAACAATGTCGTGCACTACATGCACCTCTGGCTGTACAAATGAACCACTCGACATAGCACTTACGTTGGGGGGCTTTTACTTTGGTAAGTGGGAGGAGCCCCAGCGGTGTAGGCAGTTGGCGTTTCATGGTGTGTGTGTGTGTGTGTATGTGTGTGTGTGTGTGTGTTTGTTGGGGGGGGGGGGGGGGGGGGGCTTTGCCACAGCAACCTGAGTCACGGAGTACTCAGGAGTTGTGAATAAGGAGCAGGTAGGGGTTAGACAGTACAGAGACGGGTCATTAAGGAGCAGGTAGGGGTTAGACAGTACAGAGACGGGTCATTAAGGAGCAGGTAGGGGTTAGACAGTAGAGGGTGAAAGAGGTACTTCTCTCTCAAAGTTGAGACACCCAAGTTCCCGTCTTTAGGAAAACACATCACGTCAGTGATCGGTAGAAATCCTTTTTTGCCGAAAAGCCTGAAAAGAAAAACGTTCTCCATCTTCTCCTCATTCTTCCCCTTCTTCCTTCCCAAAGCGATATCGAGCGACGGCTATTGAGCGACCGCTCTATTATCGGCCCGAGACGGAGTGGTTTCAGAACCATGCCAGGACCTTTAACGGAGAGAGAGAGAGAGAGAGAGAGAGAGAGAGAGAGAGAGAGAGAGAGAGAGAGAGAGAGAGAGAGGAGAAGAGAGAGAGAGAGAGAGGGGAGAGAGAGTAGAGGGAGCGGCCCACCGGCACGGAGACTGAACAGAGACTGAAACTTGCTTCTGGCCATGGGAGCTGCTCTAAGTCCTGTTGAGTGTCTGGGGTCGGGGACCCCCTGGGGCCACCTCGGAGACCGCCTCGTAGACCACCTCGGAGACCGCCTCGTAGACCACCTCAGAGACCCCCTCGGACACCACCTCGGAGACTCCCACGGAGACTACCTCGGAAGCCACCTCGGAGACCCCCTCAGAGACACACGCCTTCAGAAACTACAACTCCCAGCGGACACCACGGCCCCCCCGCGGCCGGCAGCCTCGCCAGGTGTTTCAGAGCGAAACCGTTCATAACGCAGCGTGTGGCCTCCCGCCCCCCCCAACGGATCACCGCCATTAAGCCACACAAGCGCCCTGCTGCTCTCTCAAAGACCACAAAAACTGCTCGCCGCCTCGGTCCAGACGCTCCAGAAAGCGTTTATTCATTCAGGACGACGGCCCCCCTGCGTCCGGGGCGGTGGGTGAGGGCCGTCCGGGGTGAACTTGCACGGGTATCGATCTGTTGTGGCTCCCCGGGAGAGGGCCCCGCCCGGTCGGGGTCCCTCATTAATCACGCTGGCAGCGACCCCGATGTTCAGAGATATGTAGTCGGGGGGGGGGGGGGGGGGGGACGACGACTGTGTGGGCCCCCTGTGTGAAACACTACTCCTCAGGTCAATCTTTCCCTATTTGCTCTCTCTTGCTCCCTCTCTCTCTCTCCCGATCAGTCACTTGGACGTACTGTCTCTCTGTCAGCCTGTCCATCCATCACTCTCTCTCTCTCTCTCTCTCTCGTCCGGTTGCAGTTATCTTGTGACTCAGTTTCACGAAGTTTCATCACAAATCTTCCCGCTGGAGGTTGACCGCGGTAAACGAGGCCCAAAACAACAGATTTATAAACTACGTCTTCTACTACTTCTATTCTTGGAAAGTGCACAGGTGTGTGTGTGTGACTAGTGTGATATTGGATGTCGGATTTCCTCGTTCAGTCCGTCAGCAAACCGACCACGCCGTGTGTGTGTGTGTGTGTGTGTGTGTGTGTGTGTGTGTGTGTGTGTGTGTGTGTGTGTGTGTGTGTGTGTGTGTGTGTGTGTGTGTGTGTGTGTGGTGTGTGGTGTGTGTGTGTGTGTGTGTGTGTGTGTGTGGTGTGTGTGTGGTGTGTGTGTGTGTGTGTGTGTGTGTGTGTGTCAAAGCCGGTAACGAGATCCCATTTTATTTTAATTCAAAAATAAAGAACCTGTCAATCCCTGGGGATTAACAGACCAGAGTAACCCTGGGATCCCCGGAGATGGAGAAGTCTAATCTTGGGGAGGACTGCTCCGCTCGGAACAAAAACTTCTTCCTCTCTGGGGTTTTTGGCAGGCGAGCCACTCTCTCTCTCTCTCTCTCTCCTCTCTCTAGCTCTCTCTCTCTCTCTCTCTCTCTCTCTCTCTCTCTCTCTCTCTCTCTCTCCTCTCTCTCTCTCTCTCTCTCTCTCTCTCTCTCTCTCTCTCTCTCTCCTCTCTCTCTCTCTCTCTCTCTCTCTCTCTCTCTCTCTCTCTCTCTCCTCTCTCTCTCTCTCTCTCTCTCTCTCTCTCTCTCTCTCTCTCTCCTTCTCTCTCCCTCTCTCTCTCTCTCTCTCTGTCACTTGTCCCCTCTCTCTCTTTGTTGCTCGGACATACTGTCCCTCTGTCCACCTGTCCATCCATCACACTCTCTCTCACCATCTCTCTCCCTCGTTCATCCTCTCCACTCTCAGCCTCC
>PIJE02003148.1:34070-44070 GCA_002895965.2 Coryphaenoides rupestris | reverse complement strand
CAAAATGCTACACCCGCCCCTGCCTCCACCCCCACCCCCACCCCCAACCCCCACCCGCACACACACCCACACACACACACACACCACGTCCATCCCCCGCCCCTTCCGATAGCACAGGTGAGCTATACGCCAGCCGTCCCTGGTGGCTCTCCCCGTGCTCGTCGCCATTACAGGAGGAGGAGAGAGACAGAGACACACTGCCGCCACCACCTCTCCCCCCTCCTCCTCCGCCACCACCACCACCACCACCCCCTCCTCCCTGCCTCCCCCTCCCTCCCTCCCTCCTCCACTATAGAGATTCTCCTGGTTTGGGTCATTGATTACAAAGAGCCTCCTGGTTGCGTCTGACAGATGTGAATCCATGCTATTTAATTTGGAGCGTTACCCTCAGAGGGATCACCATTAGCTATCCAATCTGACCACAAATAGTGTTCCATTAACCAAAGAGTTTGCAGAAGGCCGGGCGGTGGGTCTCCCGGCAGCCTGCAGGGGGGCGGGGGGGGGAGGTGGGGGGGAGGGGGTTAAAGGGAGAGAGAGGGAGGGGGGGGGCGCATTATGCTGAATGTTAAATGCTCGGTTGTTTAAAACAAAAGGGGGGGGAAGATCTTACTTTAAAAGAACGTCTTCTTTTGTTTTGGAGATGCATAAAGCGCCGCCGCAAAGCCCCACAGCGGGATTCTCCAGGCACATTAGAGCCGAAACTGTCCTTGTTTAGTGTCTAAAGAGGGTGGGGTTGGTAGTTAAAATGTTAATAAGTGCAATTCAGTTTTAATTTAACAGCCCTCTGCATTCCTAATTACTCCACTAGCTGTGAATAAATGAGGAACGGAGCACATCTCTCGTCCTCCGCCTGCCGCACAACAACACTTTCCCGCCATTTCCCTCGCCTTTATGGCGCCGTGCGTGAAAGTACACAATGCGATTTTTACACATAATCATCGCAAATAATCCCCCACGCGAACGACAGCAACAACGACAACAACAACAGCAGCAACAACAACGACAGAAACGCTGCGATCTGGAGCTTCTCCTCGTCTTTCCTCCCGCGTGCGACGATGACTGGAAGTTCTGCCACAGGTTCAGCAGACTTGTGAAAGTCGTCGGTATAACATGGGGGGGGAAAATAGCGGCGAAAGCAATGGAGACACCGCACTCCACGTTTTTAACATGCACATGAAAAAGGTGCATTATCACGACATATATACCACATATATATTGTTAGAAAAATAATAAAGAAGTAGAGGAAGAAGAAGCATTTAGCAACAGAAGCATGCGTCCCGATGCGGGCGCGGAGCAGAACTGTGCATAAATTACTTTATGTAATCATACAGCGTAGATTAGCATGATAATAGCGGGTGTTAATAGATGCCAGGAAGCAGGGAGTGACAGCACTTTAAAATGAGACATGCTCGGGGCAGTGGGCTCCACACACACACACACACACACACACACATGCACACACGCACACCCACATGAGCACACACACACACACACGTGCACCACAGCTCGCACACACAACATGCAACGCACAACATGTTGCACACCAACGCACACACGACATTGAGCACACAACACACCCACAACATGTGCACGCAGAGCGCACACCACCACAACACACACACACACACACATGTGCACTCGTACATGCACGTGCACGCACACACACATACCGACATACGCACACACACATACACACACATGAACACAGACACGCACACACACACAAGCACACACACACACACACACACACAGACATGAACAGTGACACACACACACACACACACACACACACACACGAACACCGACACACACACACACACCCAGCATTGGGGAATAGCCAGCGAGGCTCTGGTGCCATTACGACAAATGTGAGTGACGGGGAGGGAAGCTCTGCTCAGCTGCCCGCGGGCGCCTCCAGTATTTCCACAAGTCTATAGAACCCGGGCCTCTCGGGGTGCTCTATTAATTGTGAGCCAAATTGTCCGCCATTACAACTAATGCTTTTAGAGACCTGCGGTGGAGCACCTGCCCGGACTCAAAAGTCGGATCTAAAGAGTCTCCTGAAATAATGTCATCCTAGATTAGCCAAATTTTTGTGCCCGTGTATTAAACTCGATAAGTCACATGGAAAAACACATGGGAAACAAGAGGAGGTGGTGGCGGCGGCGGAGGTGCGCTCGATGGGAGGAGATTCGCAGGGCCCAATAAAACCAGTCTGTTAAACGGCCATCGGTGTGATGTAATTGGACTGATGGATGGTCTAATCCCGGGCTACAAGGTCAGGGCCAGAAAGCATTGCTGTATTAAC
This sequence comes from Coryphaenoides rupestris, assembly GCA_002895965.2. NCBI lineage: Eukaryota > Metazoa > Chordata > Actinopteri > Gadiformes > Macrouridae > Coryphaenoides > Coryphaenoides rupestris. The sequence continues at coordinate 41,762 of PIJE02003148.1, read as the reverse complement.
GCAGATCTTTGAAGACAGCCCTGCCACTACATATACGCCCGCCCACCCTAATTTCTAATAGTGTGGTCGCCATTAGCTAATCCAAAATGTGCCCCCGCCCCCCCATGGAGTCGAGGACTGCGGTGGGGGGGGTGGGGGGGGGGCAATGAGGCGACAAGGGATGTACATAAGTATAGGTCAGGGCCACTTATTTAAAGCCCTCCCTGAGCCCGGTGGGCAAATGCCACTGAAATACAAAGACCCTCTTCGCTTTCATCTGGCAAAGCTCCTCCGCTGGCAGGACACAAAGAGCGGCCGCGGGGTGCCGGTGCCGGGCAGGAACGTACGGTACGCCGATAGATTTACACGCCACCACTCCCCTGGATTAATCCAAATTAAAAATGGCTTTGAGAGACCACGGCGATTTGATCAACTCCGATCCGGATTACTCTGCCTGCTACTTCTGATCTACCCGGCTCTGTGTGGACGGTTTAATCAATTTAATTTGCGGACGTACACTGCAGCGCTTCAAGGGGGGGGGGGGGGTTTGAAGCTGCAACAGAAAACAGAAATAGTGAATCAATCGAAGCAACGAATGGAGTAACAGCACCGTTGTTGATGGCAACTACCGTAGTAACCATTAAATACATGTAAATAATTGCTCATAACTCATAATAAAATGAGGGTCTGTGATGGTTTACAAAGTGCTCGCTGGTCTGGCTCCACAGGCCATTTAAGACATGCTGTCAGTCCACAATCCCAGTAGAGCTCTCCGGTCACAGGGTAGGAATCTCCTCCATGAGCCCAGGGTATGTTCAAAGTCTGGTGAGATGGCGTTCAGCGTTTATGCACCCAAGACCTGGAACAGTTGCCTGCTGATCTGAGGCTTGCTCCTTTCACTGTGCTCTTTTAAAATCCAGGCTAAAACACCTTCCTCTTCAGTCGAGCATTTCCTTAAATGAAGACACCATTTGTGTACAGTATGTATGTGTATCTATGCATTCACGTTTCTGTCTTTAAGAACTTTTCTTTGCTGTTTTGTTGCTTGTTGTTTGGTTGTCTTGTATGTGAAGCACTTTGAACCGCTTTTTGTGTGACAAGGTTGCTATACAAATAAAAGTTGAGGGTAACAGATCTCAAATGGACAACGGTGATTGAACAGAAACCATTTTTTTTCTGTTTGTTCCCCGGCTCACCTCTAACCAGCGTGTTATGTTCTCGCTAAAATACACACCTTCCTGTTGTGGACAAAGGCCCTCGGTCTCCCGAGTCTCCGGGGGCCCCGCTGAAGGGGGGGGGGGGGGGGGGGGGGAGGGGGGTGAGGGGGGTAGGGGCTCCCACTTGGAGTGTGCCCCGCTGACCCGGTGACAGTCCCAGCTTGAGAGACGGCTACATTCACGCGTTGATCCGGGGGGTCAGCCGCAGCACTCCGCGGAGGGCCGGGTGAAAAAATTAATTAAAAATAAACGCAGACTGAATGCGCGCTGAATGACAGACACCTTTTGTTGTTTCCTCGCCGTTGGATTGGGGGGAGGAGGGGGAGCAGGGGGTGTGTGGCCCCGGCGTCCCCCGGTGTTAGCCAACACAAACCCCCCAGGTGGGGGGCCCCCGGCCACCCATTGTCTCACTGCCAAGCGACCCCCCTTATCGGCGGCGGCGGCATACAAAAGCAAAGCCACCTTCTTGTTAGCTAGCGTGCTGGTAATTACAACATCCGCCATTCTGTGGTTTACAACAATGCTACCTCGAGGGGTACGGACTGGTAATGCGCGGTTACAAAATATAAAAGAAACACAGGAGTAATGGGAGATGTTTAAAAGATGTGTAGCCACCATTGAAACAAAAGGGTTGGTTTGATCTGATGTATTCCACAGCAAACCTGATAGCCTGACGCTTTTCAGCCGCCGTTACTAATGATGGCGGGAAGATGCCATCGCCGCAACCTCCGGATCAGATTAGACGTTCCTCGTGGATCGGTCCTGTACGGCCCGGCGACCTGCTGCTGCGGTGACATCATAGTTGCTGGGGATCGACGCTCGCAAAGGCGTTTTTAAGTGGGAAGGAAGCTTAAGAGTTTAATGTGCTCCATCAATCCCGTCCACCACTGGACCACCGGGGCCCCCAGCTGCACCCGTCCTGGGAGCGCCGAGCAGTTTTAGTGGCGTGTTGCTGTGGTCTAAAGGTGGGGGGGGGGAGGGGGTGCGGGGTGTGGGGGGTGTGGGGGGTGTGGGGGGGCAGGCAACGGGGGAGTAAACAAGTCTCGGCAGCTCTCAGTTTTAACTACCCCGGTTCCATTTGACCCACACTCATTAAATTCAGAATGCATTTGTAGCTTGTAGCTTTTCACACACCCACACACGGCACACGCACACACACACACACACACGCACATGGCCGATACACTCACACAGGCACACACACACACACACACATAGGCAAAACACACACACACGCACGCACGCAAACACACATTTCTGTTCACAACTCACCGCATCCAAAGGCGGTGGCCATAAGGTGCAAATGGATGCAGTTTTACCAAATTCTCGGCTTCTCAGAGTGCATGTTGCGGCAGACAGAGCGAGGAGAGCAGGGGGCGGGCCCACGTGTTCACTTAGTGTCCCCGCCGCAGCACAGGTCCTTGTCTCGGCCACACATTCCTACTGGGACCCCCTGGGGGGGCGGTGGGGGCTCAACAGGCACGCTCATCACTCAGGAGGTGGGAGGGAGGGAGGGGGGGGGGGGGGGGGAGGAGTGGGGGGGGGACAACAAGGGCAGACAGGCGTAGCCCACAGGAAGCACTGCAGCAGAAAGGAAGGGGGTGGCAGGCGGGTTAAATGGAAGAAGCCAGAGGTAGCGCTCGCAGCAGTCGGTGGGTCTGTCAGTCAGTGATGCTGCAGCAGTGGTAGCTCTGGATAAAGTGGACGAGTTGTGGAGAACGTCAACAGATAACGGGAAGAAGTGTTCAGCACGTGGACATCTTGGTACCAACAGTTGGTTGTGAGTACCAACAGTGACATTCAACAATATTTTTTAACCACTAAACTAGTGATTAGACTCCCTATACTTTGTTGTGTTCAACACTCAAAGTCAACCCATTTGGGAGGCAGTAGCTCAGGAGGTAAGAGCGGTTGTCTGGCAACAGGAAAGGCTGCTGGTTCGATCCCCAGGCTCCGCCTAGCTAAGTGTGGAGGTGTCCCTGAGCAAGACACCACCCCTAACCCCAACTGCTCCTGACGTGTTGGTTGTTACCTGCATCGTTGACACCCGCCGCCCGGTGTAATGATGGGGTGAATGTGAGGCAATACTGTAAAGCGCTTTGGAGAAATGCGATATATATATATAAGTGCAATCTATTTACCATTTAAAATATATCTTCTTAAAGACGAATCACGTTCAGGAGCATCATGTTTAAAGACATTTTTTTCCCCCAGACGGGTGAAAATGGCCGACGACAACGTTTAGACAGCAGACAGACGAAAGTAAGAGGAGAGTAAAGAGAAGGGGTTAAATTATTTAGCAGGGACACAGCTAGGGGGGCCAGCACAGCCTCACGAGTGTAGAAGAAGACCCCGGATCCATACAGACGTGCCGGCAGCATGCCAAGCTGTAGAATCTTCTTCTTCTTCTTCACATATTTTTAACCATGTTGATAGTCTGCTCATACACACACACACACACACACACACACACACACACACCGACTGCTTAATTGCATCCGAGCCCGAGGGGATCGCCACTTAATATAGGTAATATAAGCTGCCTTAACTGCCAAGGAAAAAAGTACATTGATTCCTCTCACAGTTATGTCAGGGCGTGGGCTGTGTGTGGAGCCACGCGTCCCCATAAAAAGAGTTTGGGGGGCGATATCGGCCAGGCGCACAAAAAAAATATCAAAAAGGACAAGCCAGGAGGTGTAATGTCCTCAGCGGGGCCGGGGGGGGCGATCGGTCCGGGGTCAGGAGCACTGTGTTGAGCTCAATAGTCACAGACAAGTGACTCAATTACCGCGTTTGCTCCCTGTGTCGACCCCCTCAATTAGTGTGGAACTGTAACAATCTGCCCGGCCGAATACAGTCATTCATCACCGGACTCGGACCGCACCGGCCCGGCACTGTCGCTTCCCCCCCCCGCGCCACTCAGCTGGAGACGAGGGGCAGGCAGAGGTCAAATTAAACCCTGCGCCCCGTGTAAATAGACCGCCCCCCACTCCCCCCCACCCCCCCCCCAACACCTTAATGTCGTCCGCCCCGGAACAGGATTCGCTCGACATAGGTCAACGACACTCACACCATGAGACCGGACTTAGGATCGGGTCGTCTGCGGGGGGGGGGGGAGAAACTAGTCTAAACGGATCTAAACGAGAACATTCAAAGCGTACGACGCAACAGAGAACAACAGCAGTGGCTTTTTTTGGTGGGGGGGGGGGGGGGGGGGGGGGGGGCGGTAAGATAACACCGGAGTTTGCTAATACGGAAACATGACGTGACACAAAATTAAATGCGGCCCCCGTAGCGGAGAGAGGATCGTTCGCTTCAAAAAAGGGAGAGCGAGTGAGCGAGAGGTGCAGTAAGTAAGAAGCAGATCACGAGTAACTAAAGTCCGCGAGTACACAGATATTCAGATAAGGCCTAAGTGGGTGTAACAAATGCATCAGCGTCTGACTGCTGGCACGCCGGGGCGTTCACAAAGAAGGCCCTCGTCCTCCTCAACCTCCCGGTCATCCTGTCACGACCGGCGTTTGCGAGCCGGGCCGCTCCTCTTACCTGCTTACCTGCTAACCCCCCCCCCCCCCCGCGGAGGTGATAGGGTTGCAGTCACAGTAAAAGTGAGGCTGTGATGATTTAATTATGATAGCGGTTCACTCACTCACTCAGTCACGGAGAGGATGGGGGGGGCGGGGGGGGGGCGGGGGAGAAGAGGACGGGCGGGAGGTCGGGTTTCTGATCCGGGGGTGAAGTGACTCGAGCGAGGCTTGGTTTACGTTTACAAGAGCTCACATTTAATCCCCCTGGAAGCGGGCGGGGATGGTGAGGGGTGGGTGGGTGGGTTGGGGGGGGCGTCCCAGCGGGGAGCTCCAGGGAGGGCTCATCCCCGCGTCCGGACGGAGCACCGGAGCAGCGTACCTGCACACCACACCTGTCTGGTTGTCTCTGTCCCTCAGAGGCCTAGCTTACCCCCCCCCCCCCCCCCACCCCCCACCCACCCCCACACAGTGAAAGATAACTACGGCTTTTCCACTGTCAGGATACACCTGAACTGCTCATCATCCGCCCCCGAGCGGATGACGGTAACAGAGTCTCAGCGCCGCCGCCGCCGCCGCCGTCGCCACCGCCGCCTCACCCCGCGGGGAATTCAGTTACCGACAGTTTGACCGACCACTTTGAATAATGACCCACGTGTCTCACCCGCCGCCGCCCGCCATCATAACCGATAATCGACCGGACCTGTGTGTACGGCGTTCATTAGCCCTTTGACACGCGCTGATATATAAATAAAGCAACACAAAAGGGTCCCATCCGCCACATAATTATTCTTCCAGTGTACATTGTCTCACACACACACACACAGCTCCTCTCAAGACTCACGGCGAGATCCCCCCCCCCGCCATCCCCCCCCCCCCCCACCACCCCCGCCTTTTTAGTTTGATAGCTTACTCTACCTTTAAGCTACACAGCCGATACCTTTTAAGCAAAGGAATGCATTTCTTAATTAAAGGAAGGGGGCAGATATTAATTTAAAGCCATTACGCAGCCAGGCCTTATGTTGCCTGACATTTAGTTTGCGATCACGCGAGTCGCTGTGTGTTACGGGAAGCCATTACCCTGCTGTCATGCCAAGATGTTTTCCCGCACTAATTACCGCAGCAATCATAACAGAACCTCCGTGTCTTCCTACCTATACACACCATCACACCATCACATCAGTGGGGGGGGGGGGCATGGGGGGGGGCGGGAGGAGGATTGAAAGTAGTAATTAAATCTTCACAACTTTTATCCTGGCTTCCTCTTGACCTGTTGGCTCTCTCTCTCTCTTTACTGCAGGAGAGGAGTTATCTGGGCGCCAGGGCGGCTGCTGCTGCTGCTGCTGCTGCTGCTACTGGTGCTGCTGCTGCTACTGGTGCTGCTGGTGTCGCCTGACTTTGACTTGAGAGAGCGAGAGAGAGAGAGAGAGAGAGAGAGAGAGAGAGAGCGAGAGAGAACGTAGTGTCCCAGCCGCACGCGTCTTACTTACACCGGCGTCTGGGGCAGCGCTGCAGTCTGACACATCAACTATTCATGGGTGCTTTCTACGGCGCACCCATCAGCTGGCCACCAGGAGACCGACGGTGGGGGGGTGGACGGGGGGTGCGGGGTGTGGGTGGGTGGGTGGGTGGGTGGGCGGTGGGGGGGAGGTTGTGTTACACATCCTGGGGGCCTCCAAGCTCCCCCCAGGAGAGGGGACACACACGTTAGCGAAATGCTTAAAATTAGTTTATTTCATTGTTATATATACAGTATACGCTGGCAGTTAAGAGATATGCTGTATACTGTATCTATATATATCTATATATCCTTTTCTAGAAATTGAATTGTAAGGTGCAAAGTCCGCTCTAGCTTAGGGGATTGTTGGCCAGCACGACCATTCTTTAAAGTCTATTTTTGTTGCGGTTGTTTTAATTAAAAAGACAAATGGGTGATTACAGAAAAACTGTTTGTTTTCTTGTGTTTGTGTGTGTGTGTGTGTGTGTGTGTGTGCCTGTGAGTGCGAACAACTCTGTCACTGTGTAATTGTAGGCTATCTGGGCTGACAGATACAAGCAGCAAAGCCCAACAGGGTCCGGCCGGGCTGAACTATTTCCGAGGAAAGCAATCTAACGCCGTCTCCCCGATGACCCGCGCGCCACACAAATAACCCGGGCCTGGCGCCGGCAGTCAGGGCGGTGTGGCGGGGAGCGAGCGAGCGAGCGTCTCCGGGAGATCCTGCAATGTACATGAGGAGGTAAGGTGGATAAATTAGCCGCCGCCGGTGGGTCAGTCGGGCCGCTATAAGGGCTACAAGGGGCACCCGAACCTGCCCGCCGCTCCGAGCGGGCAGGGAACGCCCTCCCCGGACACACCGGCGTGCGTGAACGCAGAGCGCTGTTAATCAATTCAGCAGGATTAGTTAAAAGTGGTGGAAACAGCGGTAACGAATCAGGAGTTTTCCTTCCCCCGCCAAAGCGGCAACATAAAGCACGAGAGAGAGAGAAGCAGATTATATGGATTTTCTGCAGGGGGGGCTCAATTGCGTGAGAAGTTGTTTGGTTTGCATTATTGACTTTCCCAGTACGGCGGAACAGTCGCAGTTAGGGGCGCCTTTTCCTCAACTCTAACTACGGTGTCATAAATAGCAGAGGCCATTAATGAAGCCCACTCATGGCTTTAAAACACAACCGCCGCCGCCGCCGCCGATCGGATCCAAACCGGGGGAGAGGAGGAGGAGGAGGAGGAGGAGGAGGAGGACGGGGATCTCGGGAGTAGCCCTGAGAGTATCAATCACGGCAAACTACCCCCCTTTGCTGAATAATGAGGGTAAGTGCGGGTCAATAAGTCAGTCATAGTAGCCACGGAGGGTAATAGAGATATAGTGGAGATAGAGAGACAGAGAGAGACACAGAGAGAGAGAGAGAATGTAGTATTTGTAACCTGGGTGTACCTATCATATTCACCGGGCCTGTGATCATGTATCATCCTG
>PIJE02003148.1:6570-29070 GCA_002895965.2 Coryphaenoides rupestris | reverse complement strand
ACACGCACACACGCACGCACACACACACACACACACTCCTATGACTAATATTTAAATATCATAGCAGTTTATCAAATCTTGAATAAAATACCATGACTCTTATTTAATCACAACAGCTAAGTTTCCATGAAGACTTCCTAAAGATGGCACTGATTGTCTCACCATGCCTGCTCATTTCCAGAACGTTCATTGGCTTCTATTTATGGAGTGTCTCTTGTCTCGTGACTAAAAAAGGGGCACCTCGTAAACGTTGAGTACATATCCACACAGCGATCTAGTGTCAGATGAGAGCCGGTCACAAATAAACCAGAGTCTATGAAGTACACGCATTTGAAAAAAGATCTGTGATGTATTTTGCATATATTTTTCAGACAACAACATTGTCAATATAATGTTCACCATTTCCACCAATGGCAACTTTTTGAAACTGCAAAAAAGACTCACAACTGTATACCAGCGTACTTGAGCGACCTTGTATTCTAAGCACCCGACTTCAATCTCCGAGGGTGACAGTCGAGTTCACGGAAGCGGAACTTGGCCAAAGGAATTCGGTGCTGGTGAGCTGCGGCGTGATAAATCATACGGGGGGGGGGGGGGGGGGGGGCGCAAACCTCATTGGTTAAAACATATTGTGCTGCGAGGTGTTTAGGGGAACACGATCTTAGCTACATTTTACACGGGTGTACTCATTTCGGGGGAACACCACCACCAAATTACTCCGACTGTTTAAAGGCCTGACAGTTTTGATTGATTGTTGTGCAGAGACTGTGTTGACTGTTGCCTGTTGTGCCAGCGCTGTGGTTCCCAGCAGCAGCCACCGTCTCCTGCGCCCCTAAGTCGGGCTCAACCACTCCTCCGCCCGACCAAGAGTAATTACCAAGTTCATTAGCCACGCTGGTGGCTAAGGACACTTAAGCACAAACCCATTGGTCATCACCTTTTTGCCCGCGCTGCTTTGGACCATCTTCACAGTCTACATGCATGCATGTGTGGTGCATTCATGGATGTGATTGTTTTCCTTGTCGTTGATAGGCAAGGAAAACATTGTATTTTGTATTTTGTGAGCCTAAAATGGAACCGGTTGTGGCCGAGCACGTTTAAAATATTCCCTCACAGAGGGAATTTCAAATTGGCTGGCAAACGGCCGCTTTTCATGTAAAAGTGCAAAACGACATTAGAAAAACAGACTGCGTATTACACACACACACACACACACACACACACACACACACACACACACACACACATTGCTTCCATTGTGAGACGTTTCCACCCAATCGGGAGAAAACGAAAGAGCCACGAGCTATCTGAGGGCGATGTCCGAGTAATTTTTCTTTAATAGAAAAATTGTTACTTATTGATCCGCACTTTGTAATGCCTGACAGCTACGCTCCAATCACCACGACGTCTGTCAGACCCGCAAGGAAAAAGTACTCTCCTCCGCTTCTTGGCGATTTGATGCCACATAGATTCTCATTACTGGCACATTTCCGATGTTAATTACCTCCAACATCATAGCATCTCTCTTAAAGGACTGTCATACAGGCGAGCCCGTGTCCCACCAGAGGACAGTAGGATGGGGGGGTGGGTGGTGGTGGTGGTGGTGGTGGTGGTGGTGGCGGTGGTAGCTATGAGAGGGATAGGGTGAATGTGTCTATAATATGCTTTCCCTGTCGAGAGCTCTTGCTAAAGCTGTGCACCACTGGCTCTGGCCATTAGGCTGCATGATGGGCTTTTCTTTTCCACACCATTTGCCATGGTCAAAATAGCATAAAAACACCATTTTGGCTCAATAGCAAAGACTTCAACTGAATAATCACAAGGGTGAAACTGTAACTATTACAGAGGCACCTCTGGGATATCCATACATAACGGGGGTGTCAAAAACAGTGTAGGTTTTCTGGAGGGCAAAGTGTTTAAAGTGTACGCTGTTAGCTTTCGCTCCGACATCTGCTTTTAATTACTCAATTAGCGCCATCATTTAGTCTCCTTGACGTTCATCCAAATAGCACCTCGTCGCCAGGAGTTGTTCGGTTCAAGCAGAGCGTTAAAGGTGCCATGAAAAATGCATACAAGATAATGTATATGGATAATTTACTAATTGACCCAATTAAAGGGAGGGAATTGCTTTGACTGGGAACAGCTCCAGCGATGCCCTGCGGGGAGACGCGGTGACACCCCTGATCAACCGCCTCCCCTCTGCCTATTCACACGCCCGGGCCCCGGGTCATACATCAGGCAGACAAAAGCGTTTCCTCTCAGTCGTTCGGCGCACAACAACAGCCCCGTATTCACAAGTTACACGGTACTTAAAGAGACAGAGCAACAAAAAAAAAATGTTAGCTGAAATGTTTTTGCCGCTTGTTGTGCTTGAATTTCATGAATCTCTCTCTCTCTCTCTCTTAGCATATCGTCGTCGTCGTCGTCGTCGTCCAGGGCTTACCTATAGGACTTCAACCTTCCCTCCTTCCCAGAGACACGGGTGAATTGTGAATTGCTCCGCGAGAGAGTCCACCGGGCGGACTCCAGTGAATTAGCGTTTAAGGCGAGCCTATTTCCTCGCATAGTTAAACTAATTCAAACCCCCTCCCCCCCCCCCCTCACGCACCACCACCACCACCACCACCACCACAAAAAAAAAAGAGTGATTGTGGCCCTGCGGTGGTGATTTCCTTGCTTGCTATGGATGCATAAATAAACATAGGCATAAATACACAGAGGACATTGACTGGGACTGGCTGACCAAGTGGGGCAGCTGTTATTAAAAGGGCTATTTATCACTGTCACCCCTCGCAGGTTCCATCCCTCGCTGCCCCGCGGCGATGTCACCGGGCCGCGCAGGCACAATGTCTCATCCCGGGCCCGACCTGCCCACTTTAGCACGCGAAAACAAACACGGCGCGAGCAAAAACACATACAGACGTCCTCGTGGGGGGGGGAGGGCGAGGGGGGCGGGGCTATACGTCGAACCGCAGACACATTTAGCCACGATGAACGCAAAATGGCCCCCCAGTAAAAAAGCCCGCCGTTCTCAAATTGTTCTCAAAAAAAGCGCGATAATGCGGCCCGTGCATACGTTTCAATCGAACCGAAATTCACCGTTCGCTGGCGGGTGGGTTTGTGCAGGAGAGAGAAATGCTGAAACGGCGGGGGGAAACCTCGCCGCGCTCGATTTCAGTTGACCATCTAAAACACATCGACGCTACACACACACACACACACACACGCACACATAAACGCGCCTTTTATTTTCTGCTCGGGTGCATTATTGATTGTGCGCACAATTATCCACTTTTCCAAAGCACTGCATTAAGCGAATTCCCCCTTTGTTGGACAATAACTACAGAAGGTTGGCTGAGGCAACCTATCCTTCAGCCTAGGGGGACAGTCCACTTTCTTCCACAGCCTCATCATCATTACCAAGGCCAGAGACCCAAAAAAAACCCACCACCACACACACACACACACACACACACACCTCAATTAGTCCACCTCTTCTGGGGAATCACACCGAGAGAAGACACGGGCTCCGAGTCTTACCCTTGTCAAGCGGCTACTTCACACCAGTCCTGCTCCACGCCTGCTCCGGCCTCTGACGGAGCCTCTGATGGGCTACACTGTAAAGACAGCCGGTGAACTGCTCACCCGCTCTCGGCGAGACCTCTTGCCAATTATTGAATTATATTTTATAGTCTATTCAGTTTATTACTGCCTTTTTTTTTTACTGGATAGTCAATTCGGTTCAAAGCCTTGTCCGTGGCTTGCAGCTATGTACCAGCAACACTTCGAGAGTCTCACATGCGTGCACACACACTAACACACACACACACACACACACACACACACACACACACACACACACACACACACACACACACACACACACACACACACACACACACACACACACACACACACACACACACAGCAATCTCACTCACTGTTAATGATGTGCTTACTTAACCAATTTGGACCCCTTAATTCCTATTAATTCAACATAATAGCGATTCTCTCCACTTGAATTAACAACACCCTAGCAGAAAAGCGTCGGTCCCCGAGGGGGAAGGCCCTTGAAAGGCGCCGACACGGCACAATTTCCCCCATTCTTTGATAAATATGTAACCGTATGTATATCGCTGTTCAAATGCATAACCCTCGCGTAAGACCTCCATCAAGTCCGTGTTACACCTGTATTGCGTTTCCCCTTCAATCAGCAGCTTTTCTCAGACACCGGCCCTCCCACGAGGAGCAGAAAACCATTACAGGAGACCGCAGCTCATTTGCAGAGAGATTGGAGATCACGCTGCATCCAAAAAAAAAAAAAAAAAGAAAGTGCGTGAGGCGTTTCTGAGGACAGGATTGATTTATTCCACGACAGTGTTTGTATGCAGCAACAGCCATGGGTGTATTTAATGTAAATCCCCAGGCTTGCATATCGTCCGCACGGCTCACAGCGGTGGCACAGAGGAAACAGGAAGTCCAAGAAAATACACACACACACACGACAAACACACAAAAAGGGCCAAATATTAACAATATACTTTATATATATACAGTATATTTCTATATATTGATGTGATGTGTTTGATATGCACACACACATATACTCAATCAGAGGATGATCACAACAGCGGAGCGGGAATGGATGCTAAGATATACAGTACACTCTCATACGCTGTGACATTAAGGGCTGGGAGAGATAGTGGAATATAAATAAATAAGTACTTGGGAGTATTTTAATTCTGACTTTAGAAAAACAGATCAAGCCGAGCCTGTGGCTAGAGAAGCCTGACTGCTTGCTAGTGGGGGGTAAGAGACAGCCGGGGAGGAGGGGGGAGGGAGGACGGGGGGGAGGACGGGGGGGAGGAGGAGGGGCGGGGAGGGAGTCTGTTTTGTAATGAGCTGAAACTTTAAATACTGCATAATATATAATGAAAATGGATAGTTCATTTAACTCTCGGGATAAGTCGGAGGAAACTATTAAAATCCATTACTCATAATGTCAACAGAGTAAGCAATGAGTAGGAGTGAAGCCACACCACGCCGAGGCCAAGATGTGGCAATGAAGCAATAATCAACGTACAATGAAAGAAAAGACATTACGCGTATGAACCAACGTGCTGCCGAAACCCATCGGATCAGAAGAACAACGCATGCAACTACAACATTATTATTATTATTACAAGTCGATAAGGAATGTGTGTGGATCATTTATTTCAATTGGAAAATGTTGTGACTGAAGGGGAAGAGGAAGAAGACAACGGCAAGATGGCGCACACACACACACACAAAATGATTGAAAGATATCCCAGACACCTAATGTCCATAGCATTGACCGCATTTATAGGCACAGCAGGTGCAGTGTTGCTACACCCCCCCCGGTCCCTCACCCACCACCACCACCCGGGCCCCCAACCACCCCCACCCACACCCACCGACCCCCACCCACCCCCACCCACCCCCACCCACGCCCGCTCGCCTCACATGGAGGCTTTGGGGTTCTAGAAAAAAAAGGGGAAAAAAAAAGGACAAATATGGTGCCACTTGTCAAACCTTACGTTCTGCTTAGTAACGACAATGTTCGCCCCCTTGGGTGAAGACATACAACATAATAGATTTTTAATAGCACTACAACTTGGAGGGGGAAAAAAAGGAACACATGCAAAATTTCATAATAAGGTGAAAGCGATACACATCAGGAATAAACATATTTTGGTGGCGTTTCCATTCAACATACTGTGCATTTCTTTCCCCGCACAAAAGGTTTGTCCCGCCGGACCCCCGCCGAGGACGTTTCTCCGCGGTGTTCGCATTGAATCCACAACGCCCTGACAAAAATCTTCTGAATCAACATATGCCACGTTTCTAAAGTGTGTGTGTGTGTGTGTGTGTGTTGTGACTTTTACATTTGAAGGTGATCCACCGACACACACCTGGACGACCTGTCCATGGTGCATGGTGCTAAAGGCGCAATAGGTTGTCGAGAAGCAAGGATATAAACAAATGTACGTGCATAAATGTATATGGTGTGTGTCAAAGTATTGTTTTGAGGATGTGGACTCACACAGTGCTGATGGTTTCAGAGAGCTTACTTTGTTTTCCAGGAAGCAATTTAAAGAGGATGACAGGATGGGGCGCCAAATAGGAACACCGCCATTTTGAAATGATCGCCATCATACTGTACATACAGAATGTATGGCGATGAATGTATGGTGTATGGGGATGACGCCATTACAACATGGCGTTCACATCTTCAAAACTATACTTTGACAAACATGCATGTTGACGCCACGTGACTTAGTGCACCTTTAACTTGAAGGGGATTCCGCATCTCCGGTGAGGCAAGCGGTGTCTGCGGCGGAGTTTTCACTCTTAATTTGAAGGTGAGCCACCATAAATATATATAGCAACGTGACTAATGGCTCCGGGGCCCCTGCTGCTAGCGGAACAGGTTGGAATGGAGAGGCTGTTGGCCAATCTACAGCCTCACTGATAACCTCATGTACATTAGCTGCAGGGGTTGTTCCTACAATAATTGTTTCTGCCAAGTTATGTGACAGTGCTATATATGTGACAGAGAGGGAGAAGAAATACAGCAATTTGGTCTGGTAAATAATTGATTCCAGAATTGCCGTTTTATTCATAAACTACTTTATTCCAAGTACAAAAAAAAAATAAAATGCCTCTATTACTTTCGACAGAGAAGAATAATTATTACATTGTGCGCGTGGTTTTACACGTTCGCAACACAACTCTGCTGTGCTCAATTCATCCGCGTGTTTGTTTTGTTTTGTTTTGTGCTTCGTATTGATGAAACGCCCACCAGCATCACCATGCAATTTCCCCTCTACACACGGAAATGATGTTTGTTAACCGCTAATAACTGCGATTGCTCACTCCGTTTGAAAATTCAGTCACTTTCGGAGTGAACTAAGGGGACTACATTACACTAAAAATAACCGTGGCCCTGATTTGAAGATAGCAATCCTCTCTCCGGATGGCTCTGAGTGATATACCATGGAGGTACCGTACCCTAGACCCACGCTGCTGCTGCTGGTGGTGGTGGTGGCGGCCGGGGATCTGTGTCACACTAAGCCTCCGCCCGGCCCATGGGGCTCCCCTCCCCTGCAGGTTAGCAGGCACCGCTCCAAAGGTGCAGTCGTGGAAAACAAATACCCTCTCTCACACACACACAGCTTGGATTTCCCTTACTCACAATCATCCCGTAATAGGCAGACACAAAGCTGCGGCCTGTCGCGAACCCCATGCTAATACGGCTCTGTACTGCGGTATCAATGCACCGGCAGGGGGTCAAGAGGTCAATAAGTAATTAAGACATGGTTGCCTGAGCATTCCCCATGCACACCGTCAGGTCCTGGCGAGACAAGAAAAAAAAAAGGCCAGAGATGAAAGGGGGGAGATTTCGATGCAGGTTGCTCACGCAGGAGATCGGATTTCCTTAAGTGTGTGTGTGTGTGTAAATGTTCCTGTGTCACAGGCAATTTGCGTGATTAAGAGATAGTGTGCCATCATCGCGCTGATTAAGAGGACTGTGTGACGGAAGTGTCAACTATTGATAGAGAATTTAATCGAAAGTGTGTAAATGTTTCATTTCTGGGTTTATTTAACCTTCCTATTGCTTTCGTTCTCTACGCGAGTGCGAAGGGTTGCATATATTAGCCGACAACTACATTCTCAGACATTGTTTTCATTATATTCGGTTGACAGACCAAATTTTTCATCTTGGTGGGAAGTTAGATTCAGGTAGCTTCTACTCACTGTCTACGATTGTGTGTGCTTCTCAGCCATCCTATTCTCATCCTTCTTGCAGAAGTAGTCACTTTTTTAACCATCCCCAATGATATGACAGCCAGTTGAGTTTTTTCTTACCTTCGCTAGTGTGATGAAGGAGCACATCACATACGTTTTTGGTTTTCAACCAAGCTGTGTGTTCATTGACACTCATTGGTAAATTGTCTTCATTCATAGGTTTAGGCACTTTGAAAACTGACCTACAACGAATTGTGTTTTAACAAACCCTATGTGCACAAATAATAATTGAAATCACAATAACAACAATAAAACATACAATACATTTCAGTTGTAGGGATTTATCTCATCTCTAAAGATATACATACAACATATTTGATTCAGATTCAGGTAGTCTAGCACACCCACCCGCATGTGAAACAATCGTACAATATTCTTAGCGGTTCTACTAAGTAGGTTATACCGAGAGCAATTTGTACAATATGTAGGCCGATATCAACAGAACTCAATAAAGACCAAGGGGCAAGAGGTCCATTGATTTACATGTTGAACAAGAAATTATTCCTTGAGCTTCATTGTTGCGCGAAGAGAGAGAGGCCAAGGCCAGAAAATTGGGGTCGCTGATAAATGCTATTAGTAAGAGATGCTGGGGGTGGGGGCGGTCGGGGGGGGTAAATCAATATGGCAGTTTGTCAAGCTGAGTCTCCGAGGGGGCCCGTACTGCAGCAGTGCAGCGGTGCCCCGTCAGCAAAGCACATTATCAGAAATCAAAGGCTCGCCAAGGCCTCGAGGACAGGGGGATGCGGGGTCCCTGCTAACCAAGGGCCACACTTTGGTAATTAAAAGCCATTTTATCACCGCCGCCCTGTCACCGGCTCTTCTTTGGCACTATTGACAAGCTGTTGCATGGAGACTGATCACTAATTCCTCTTTAAATAAATGAGCTATGAGTTATTTAAATTCTTGCCGTTCGCAGACCAACTACAGGGGCAGCAGAATGTGGAAAGTGAAAACCTCATTACGGGCACATTTGAAACATTCAAGGAAATATTCTTCATACTATCCCTCTTGTGGCAGGTCCTTCCTGTGACTTTGCAAATAACTGATTTCTGAGATGAAGTTTTAAGTTAGTTACAACTTAATGATCATTAAAAAAGGTATTGAACAGTAACACGTCATCTCTAAGACATGTTTTTGTTATACCCGTATCCTATATTTCCCACTAGGTTCGCCTTCCAATAGAGAAAAAGATTTGTATCATGCCAGTTGAAAAGGTTAATTTATTGTACTTGCACGTTGTTTGCAAAATAAATGACAATATTTGTATGTGTCTCAGGTGGTGGACCCTGAAAAACCCTATCTCAAAAACTGCATAGTGAACATTCAGAGTTGTGTTAAGTCAGAATACACAGTCATGACTTCTTTCAGTAGATAATCCTACTTTATAAATTAGTAATAACACACAACACCGCAGGCCTATTTAACGGCATTTAATGACTGAATGGAATAAATTACAACATGGTCAACAACAAGACATCAGAATCACTGAATTTCAACCTTTACATAGCAGCAGACAAATAACACGACATGTTCACGGTACACGTTGCCTTGCACCGTCCTCCGCGTGTCCCGTTCGATTGCAGTCTTCGCTCAGTACTGAGCCCCTTCATCCTCCTTGTAGGCAAAATACACCGTCACCTCCCCAACACTCGTCTGCACGGTCTCGGCCGCCCCCACCACCATCCAACAGCCCAGGCCATAGGCCAACGTGGGGATACCTGCAACAAGTGGGCACATTTGTCCACGTTTAACGGTGACACTTCCATCATAAGGACTCCCATTATATTGTAATTGGCGGCATCAAATAAAGGGTGGCCAGGGTGGGGGGGACAAAATCACAACGCTGATCACACGACACTAACCGAGATTGACGACTTTCAAGACGGTGAAAAACGTGTCTTGGGCGTCCAGGTTCTGCCGGGGCGCCTTCGAGCAGTGGTACTTGATGAAGGGGAAGCAGCCCGTCCGGAGCACGTGATAGTTGGCGCCCCCCGCGCTCCAGTTGAAGTGGGACAGTCCGAACTGGTCGTTGACCACGGCGCTGTAGCGGACGCAGTAGGAGGTCCAGGGGGGCAGGCCGCGCTGCGCCAGGTGGCAGGTCAGCACCTCCGAGGCCCTGGGACGCGGGGGCCGGGCCTTGCCCAGGAGAGCGCTTGGGAAAAGGGCGATCTTAAGGAGGACCTCGTGTGTCCTCCTGAACACCTCCTTCATGTTGGGACTGCGAATCTACAGTATATTTGTGCCTTTTGGTGCTGGTTTGGGTTCAACCTGGACAACAACAGTGTGTTTAGGTCACATGACATCGTGACATCGTCTGTATTGGAAACTGCATCTCAAACACAACGTAGTGTGTGACAGTGTGGGGGTTCAACGTGTATTTATGTACGTTAAAAGTAAACGTAAAAGCCGAGACAACGGTGTTGACCCGTGCGGTTCCCTCAGAGCTGAGACGTATTCAGTATTTTGGTGGCTGTCATGTAACGTACGTAACGTAATGTAACGTAACGTAACAAACAGCGAAACTTTAATATGGACGCAAGCGACCACGGACATGCGGAAGGAGACCGCACTATATAATCGCACACGACGTCGCGTTTACCGCAGATAAGTGCCGACTTTACAACTGACTGTAGCCCTACCAACCGCTTCAATGACAACACACTCTCTCCTCGTCGATGGTGGTGGTGGTGGTGATGGTGGTGGTGGTTCCCGTCGCCGGCGCCGTCCCCTTGTGCCTCCGCTGTAATCATCCGGCGGGAAACGGAGCTGAAGCAATGATTCCGTTCAGTGACTGGAACAACCCCTCCCCCTCCCCCCTCCGCCACGATCCACCAGACTCGATGTGTTTAGTGTTTTTATTTTATTTTTTTTATTTTATTTCATCTTTTGTTTCGGTGAGACACGACATTTGTGAATTGCTATTGAGAGATTAATGATTTAAAATTAACTACTAGATTAAAGCCCAAGTCGTTGATGACGTCACCAATGTACGTGCGCTTCAGCCCCCAACATGACGTATGATCCAACTTTATTAATCCTGAAGGAAATTCTTGTGCCACAGGTTGCTCAAAAAAAGAGAACAACATAAGAATAAAAACAATGGAATCATACATCTAATAGAATAACAATGCATCGAAGAAATATTTTGTTTCCCAACATTAAGAATTAAGCTGTCAAAACACCACGAAAGCGGACATTAGTGGGACAGGTCTTCTTCGGACGATTCATCCTCCAACGGCAGCACTTTGTTCTGAGCTGTCATCTTCAGCACGTCCTCAATGTCCTTCAGCAAGTCCTGATGATAATGAAATACAACACAGACAAATAAAATCACTCGCCAAACTATTGCAAATAAACGGCATACCATCTACATTCTCTCGATGTAGACTTTTGTTTCCGTGTATGTTCTATGTTCGCTAATACAAAAAAAGGAAAAGCAAACTCCTGCAGCAGCTTGATTGAATATACAATATATATGCCATGATGAAGATGAAGGGAGCGATCGTTAGGTCATTAACGTGGTACCTTGAAATTAGTGTCTCCTTGTGTTTTAGGGGATGATATTTCCTGATGAATGACTGACAGATTCCGAGCAAAGGTCACCAGCGATCCCCGGAGATCCTCGCAGACGGTTCTATTAATGACACCCCAAACAAACGAGTTTACTAATGATCCCATCGCTGCCAGCCCAGAAACAATCACCTTGTTTATCCGCGGCGCTGCTTAAATGAGAACTTTCAACTGACACTATTGCCGGTCTTTAGGGGGAGGACGGGCGCATGCTTCACCATTATGCAGCCATTAGACAGGACGAGGTAGAAAGCCACAGGATTTGTGTGATAAATATCTTAAATAACCCCCCTTCTTTGAGCCTATATAGGGGGGATTATAATCTTAGTACTGTATTAGCAAAGAGATCTTGGCGCACTAATCCGCCTAAATCACTGCGTTTTGTCTCTGTCTGCGGAACCGCGGTCAGCCAAATTGTATGCATATGTCATCTGGTGACGGGTAGGAAATGTGTGGTAGGCTAAATGTCTGCACGTAGCTTTTCTACTGTTCAAGGTTGTGTTTAATTGATAGGCAACTGGAAAATAATGCTCTGTTTTGTATCAGTAACTGACAGATAACACATTTTGGACTGAAAAGCGAGGGGTCATCCAACTCCGTGGGGAGCGGGGACTAAATTAACTGTAACAAAAACGCAATGTCAATGATACTCACAACATCCCCATGCTGTGTCTCTCACTGCTGTCATGGAGAACAAACACTGTGCCTTCCTTCCTCTGGAATGGAGCACAACATCACATGTCAGTGGTCTCTCTCCCTCCCTCTCTCCTCCCTCTCTCCCTCTCTCTCCTGAATGTATTACCCCTGAGACAGAATCCATCATAAGAGACGGCGGGGTTAACATTGTGTTTACCTTTGTGTCGTATCCGATGCCGTGAGCCTTGCACATGCTGAAGAACACGTTGTGGTAGAAGATGGACAGGTTAGTGTGGCGCAAGCGGTTGGCTAACACAGCATAGCGGGGGCCCACAGCATGCTATGAGAACAACAACAACAACAGAATGGTGAATGACAACACAATCCGGTCTCATGGTGTTTGACCTCCCGGCCGAAAGGTTGAACCCCAATGAACGCCGTCGACCTGCAGGCATTCTTGTGCACCTGCTCCTTAATGACCTTATATCTCAATCTCTAAAAGCGTTGAAGTGCTAAACGCTACAATACAGGATGCTGTGCACGGTAACAGACAGTTACAAGCAGCAGACACACCTAGAGGTCATTATGTTCACTCATCACGCACACTTTGAAAACTCAACTCAACTCTCTCTCTTTACAAGGATCAGCCGTTTCTCCGCCAGATTGTCAGCACCAAATGCCCAACGGCAATTACACTTCAGTCAATAATAAAAATGCAAGACAAGTGGTTCCATTTTTTGGGGGGAGCGGGGCGGGGGGGGGGGGGGGGGGTTGGGGGGGTTGGGTGGGGGGGGGCATACAAATAATTAAATGTTAAAGCTAATAAGGTACAAGATACACTCCCCGTACAACACTTGAAGGACAAAAAAAAAATCCTATTAATCACAATGCAAAAACACTCAACCAACGCATGACCTATATTTTTCAAAAACAATTCTTAAAAAGATTTTTGCAAGATCCTCGGACTCTAAAAATAAATTCAGAAAAACTGAGGAACACTTAAGAGGGTAAATACTTGGTGTATAGTTCAAAAACATAACT
The DNA here is from genome assembly GCA_002895965.2 of Coryphaenoides rupestris. Classification (NCBI taxonomy): domain Eukaryota; kingdom Metazoa; phylum Chordata; class Actinopteri; order Gadiformes; family Macrouridae; genus Coryphaenoides; species Coryphaenoides rupestris. The sequence goes on along the minus strand of PIJE02003148.1, from coordinate 15,993 downwards.
ACACCCCGGTGGGGGGGGGGGGGGGGGGGTGTAGGGGGGGCTATTTGCACCTTTGGGAGAGCGACACAGCAGGACTAACACGGCCCGACGAGCTCAGGAGCGGACCATAACTCGCTGTGATGGCCGCACATTTAGAGTCAGTCAGTCAGATAGCGGACCCCCTCGCACCGCGCTCAAAGTGTCCAGCGGGGATTTAATTGTGTTTGTAATATGCAGGCCCCTAATGATAGCCAGGGCTAAAGCCATTAGCCGCCCCCACCCCCGTGGGGGGTGGAATCACCAAGCACCGCACCGGCTAACAGTTTGATAAAAATAAAACAAACTGGGATTAACAAGCGTAAACTCAGGCATGCTGCTAATAAAAGGCGTCCATTGTTTAAGGCCTGGCACCAGGTTGATGAGGTGTCGAAGCGCACGCACACATGCATAATGAATACGGTATGAATTATTAATGTGTCCGTTATTTAGGCCCATCCATCAAAATGATAATGAATTCATCAGCTAAACACCAATTCGGCTCAGGACGTAATTACAGTATTTAGTTGTATTTAACAAAAATCCTTTGCAAAACACTGATCCATCCGGTGAGAACAATGTGGTTGGAAATAATTTGTTTTGAAGCCTCTGCTGGACTCAAACCAGGCTATTGCAAACACAAACAAGACGTATTTCACTGAAGCCACAGTTAGATGCTGGCTGCCTGTTGGCTCGTTCACATGTGGAGTCGAGATAAGAGTAAAGATGTGGGAGTAAAGACACAGCCGATTGGATAAAGAACAGGAAATCGTACTTTGGCCGGACTCTGTTGCGTTTCAGCTTCAGGAGATTTCTCTTGGGTCGGCACCGGCACTAGCAAGCGACAGGACCGGCAGTCCAGCGTTGCGCCCGTCACCACCAGCAGCAACTGGGTCATGGCGAGCTGGTCGCTGTACCCCAGGTCCAGATCGATGGCCCATACCTGCACACACACCACCACCAACAATAACAACAGAGTCAATAAAGTCAGGAGCTTATCACAAGCAGCACATTTGAGCAAACTCAAAGCAAAACACAAAGAATACAGAAAAATCTGGTTTATTTGTTGTTTCTGATGGAACATTAAACCGTTTAATACAGCGTGAACGAATATTAAACAAGGCCGATACCTTGTAACTCCAATATATCCACGTCGAGCAAGGCGGGGGGAAGAAAAAACACTGTTAAATCATTCAGCTATATATAAATATAAAATATAAAATATATATGTGTGTGTGTGTGTGTGTGTGTGTGTGTGTGTGTGTGTCTGCATTAAGAAAAGCCCCACCACCCGTGTAGAGAGAATATCCCTTTCTCAATGTGGCGCTGTGGTGCTTTGCAACAACACCCATGGTTAGTCTGCTAGGCCCCACGTCTGGCGAGGAACATACTTGTGTGATACGTGTGGTAAATGGCGTCATTATAAGTATATTAAGGGGTCAGGTATGGTCGTAGCCTTTTGCTTAAACGGGGCTAATTTTCCCCGATAATAACCTAATAGCTATGCCCTCTCTTCAAAATGGCATATAAATCACCAGTGAAGGAGTTGTTAATAAACTAAGTGGCAGTCGCCTGCCTTCTTTGCGCCCTTCCTATTTGTCAAAGTAAACGCTGCTGCCACCGAATGCAAAATAGCTAGCTGCCTTGCACACGCTGCGCTGGCTACGGCTACTTTATCTGCTCTGGCACATGGACATCTGACCGGGGTTCCATGCTAGTTTTGTAGTTTCTTCTTCTCTATTCAAATACGGTCAATTTGTTGGTTTTGTGGACTAAGAAAGTTGCCAAATCGGTTCTGAGGTGTTGGATGACATAATGAAGACAGTTGTGTGGAACAAACAATATTTGTGAGACAAAATAATAATACATATGACTTATATACAGCGCATTTAAAGGGTACTCAAAGACGCTTTACAATGAACAATAAACATATAACATAAACGTACACAGATACGGAATACAGAATACAGAATACAGAAACAAAAACAAATATAGAGGTTGTAGAGTGAAAGAGAATGGTGGAGGTGGAGGTCAGATACTGTAGGCTTTCTTGAAAAGGTGGGTTTTGAGTTGTTTTTTTAAAAGTGAGTGTGTCAGAGTTTCTGATGATGTTGACAAAAGAGTGTGTCAAAGAATAATCATGGAGAATACTCAACATTTTAAACTTCTTGAATCTTGAATCTCTTCATAATAATACTTGACATGAATGTTGACAATAATTGAGGAATCTAAAGCAATTCAAATTTTGACAACTGCTTAAGACTGGTCACATTTCAATTTGAACAATTTGTGATTCAAATACATGTAGCCTACAGAACAAAAGCCACCTGTGTCACGACAGCACCCATGTGTCTGCATATATGATTGTTCAAGATCTGTATTCATCTCCATGTGTGCAAAATAACTAATATTGCAGTTATAATCTGCAATAGGTTTAATGTAAAATAAATAAATAAATCAATCAATAAAAATCCATTAAAAAGGCTGGTGTGAGACATCTAACAGCAGACAGGGGAATGGCTTGCTGCGCCCCAATAATCGGAGACGGTTGAAGGTAGCTACCTTTGAATGGGTAAGGGGTCCGTCCATGTGGGCCCCTGGGTTGGTGCGTAAGGACCCCCCCGACCCCCCCCCCCCCAACCGATGGACACACTCCACGGAGCCATTCTCCCCACTCACTCAACATCAAACCTGCAGTGTCCCATTGTCACTCTTAACAAAGCTGGGGGGGTATCTCCAGCAGAGATTGTACCTGTTTTCTATGGCCTTGCATTTTCATTAAAAACCTTGATGCTGCAGATGGGGCTCCACCGTCCCACAATGTGGAGGAGGGAGAGAAAAAACACACTGCAAGGGCAAACATATGTGACCCACTTCTTCCCATCACATAAAGTAGCCGGCTTTTAGCAACAGGTTTGAATCTAAATGGATGTTTAAATCCAGACAGGTTTGTCCGTGGTGCGCGAATACGTGTGTGTGTGTGTGTGTGTGTGTGTGTGTGTGTGTGTGTGTGGGGCTGTGATTGAGACTTCAATGGATCTGCCTTCTATTGAGGCGCAGGCTGTCGCGGTCACCTCTTGATACGAGTGACAATGAGCTATATTCAGTCAGGGGCTTCATTAAATGTGAAATGAATTGTCAGGCTGTACTGTAACTGTCAAAGATAATTGATAAGTCACACATAAGTCATACATTTTAAATCTATCTGTCTATATATATATACTGTGTATGTATTATATATAGAGAGAGAGAGAGAGAGATGTAGTTTGTAAATGTATCTAGTTTTAGGTGTGTGTGTGTGTGTGTGTGGTGTGTGTGTGTGTGTGTGTGTGTGTGGTGTGTGTGTGTGTGTGTGTGTGTGTGTGTGTGTGTGTGTGTGACTGTATCAAACTCCATTAACTCTATTAAGGTGAAGGTCTTTCAGGATGCTCAAGATTGTGTCATTAAGTTCTGGACGAACCAAAGTTAGGTGGTCAGTGTAGTAGAGTAACTGACCATTCCCCCCCCCCCTCAAAATAACAAAATAAAAATCACAAGAGTACAACAAAGTATTAAAGTATTATCCGTCTGTCCAATGTCAAGGCAAGACTATTTGCATTGCGTTGGCCGTCTGATGTCCTTCACTCAGTCCATAGCACAGCTCCCTCTAGTGGCCGCAGCCTCCTTTAAATCTGTCCTCAATCGCTGTCTGATTGGAAATCCATTAGGATTGTACACACAGCATCAAAACCAAATGGAAAACAAATTATGCAAATAGAGAAATTAACTAATATGTAGTGAGGGTAAAAGTGAACAAAAGGGGCAATGCAAGGTGTTTTTCATTGTAATTATTTTTTCTTTGTTTTGGTTTTTTTTGCGAGGAAAATAAAAACATTTATCATCCCTCTTTGCAGAATTGTAAAATAATTCTAGTCCATTCCTTTAAGTGTTTTAGGTTGAGTTTTTATTTTATAGCACAATTCGTCAAGAGAAGCGTTTCATTGCACTGCTTCGGATCAATAGGCAGTCAACGTGAAGCCTTTAGACCATCACACACGCACACACACACACACACACACACACACACACACACACACACACACACACACACACACACACACACACACACACACACACACACACACACACACACACACACACACACACACACACACACAGACACACACACATCGCATCTTCCTCCCAATACCATAAATCCAGCAGGTTTCAACACATCAAAATGTGAAAGATATGGTTTCTATAGCGCCTCACCCCCCCCCCCCCCCCACACCCTCGATATAATAGCAAGATAAATATCAGGACGGGGGCCACAGCGAGTGACCAGTCACGGGTTAAACACTGACAAGGTATTCCCAGCCAGCGGTCGGATCACTTTAGGATGACCTATTGTCTGGAGGATAAGGTAGCTGGGAGTTTCCTGGGTTGTCGCGGGGTGAAAGGTCGTGCTTTAAACGGTGGAATCAGCGTATTGACACAATGAGAGCTGACAGTTTATTACGGGGGCCTTGTGGAACGTTTGGCCGCGTGCCCACTGTGTTGTACCCTGGATTTTGCGGGTCCCCGGGGGGGCAGTAAGTGGGGGGAGGCGTCTATCTAAGAATAAAAATCCCAGAACGTGCCTAAAAATTGATCTCCCTGACCGCGGACAGCCAAATGGAGTCCTTTGACACCACAAAAACACAGCCAGGCTGTATTTTTTGTACCTGCTACGAGAAGGAGGGGGCTTTGAATTGAACTGCCAACGCACTTTTGCTCATGCGTGGGTCCTCGCGTCCCTTCATACCTTCTGCCGCCCGGTGCTGGGGTCCGGGAAGGTGGCCAGGTCCACGGAGACGTGCCCCACGATCCCCCGCTCCAGGCAGGCTCGGCCCACGCGCAGGCAGAGAGCGCGCAGGGCGTCCGGGCGCACGGAGGCCTGGGGGACCCTGGAGCCCAGGGTCTGCAGCCGGCAGGCGCCATGCAGCTGGTCCCCGTAGGACAGCACGCTCACCGCCTCGCCCCCGGCCCCGGCCCCGGCCCCAGGCTCCAGCAGCAGATCCACCGTAAGGCAGGTGACGCTGGCGGAGGGGGGGTAGGCCTCCACCACACCCCCTGGACACAGAGAGAGAGAGGGAGGGAGAGAGGGAAAGAGACAGAGACAGCGAGAGAGAGAGAGAGAGAGAGAGAGAGAGAGTAAGTTGCATTTGCCAACTCCTAACACTTCTTCCATTGAAGTTACTTTTGAACTTTGGTCGTAGTTTGAGAACTGTTTTGAAACGTGAGCAGTTGCAGCTGCCAGAGGGAAATGACAGCAATACATCTGTCCGAAGAAATAGAAATTTCGTTTTTTTTGAAAAGGCACTACATTTTGGCCCACTAAACAAGGGCATAGGAAATTAAGAGTTGACTCCCAAATGTTGTTATTGCTTCCCTGAGTGAAAAGCATTCACTGGCTAACAATAGGAGCCTGACCTTGCCTGAGGAAGGTTTCCAGAAAGCAGGCCCAGTCAGGGAAGCATGAGGCGTGGGCAGGCTGAGCGTAGCATGCGAGCCACGCGGGGATCTCCTCCGCATATTTATGCACAACGTGTTCCTGCGGAGAAGCAAAAAGCGGGGGTACAGGAGAATAAACATAAAGTAGGACATCAACGCTTTCGCCTCGAGGAAGAGAGTAGTAGTGTAGTGAGGCTCCCTCACACTGTATACTGACACTTCGAATACTTGTCAGTAAAGGTGGGAAAATTAAAACCAGAAAAAAAAAACAAACGGCGCTTTTAATGTTCCGGCCTTTTCCCTCGCGGTCGCCGCCCTCTCAACTACCTCCGAGTGTCCACGTCCACCACGTCCACCACCACCACCACATCCACCACGTCCAACCACCGATCACTGCTGTGACTGTCTGTTATCGTTAGCGATGCGTCTGTTAAGACCGGGCCGCCTCAATCTCTTTGTGCGCATGGGGGGGGGGGGGCTGTATCTGTGAGTGACAGCCTATTATCAGAAGGCCTCGAGAGCCTAATGGCTTTAACTCACAAGCCAACGGAGACATGGCACAAGGACCTCCCATAACAAGTACCCTGCGGGACTGGTGGGGGGGGGGGGGGGCGATGATGAATACCTAAAGCACACCCCTCCCCCTCAACCCCTCCTCCATCTGGGGATCAATCAGGGCCCGGCGTCTGGGTCGATAGTACTCTCTTGTTCCTGTAACTAGGAAACGCTGTAATGGTTTCGCCACTTAATTATGCGCTTAATTGCAAACTTTTACTGTGCCCCGCACCCCCCCCCCCCTGCACTGAACAGTTGTATAACACTCCGATGTGATTTTTTAAATGCCTGTGTGTTTAAGTGTCGAGGTGTGTGTGTGTGTACCTGTGTATGTGTGTACCTGCGTGTGTGTGTGTGTGTGTGTGTGGGTTGTGTGTGTGTGTGTGTGTGTGTGTGTGTGTGTTGTGTGTGTGTGTAAATTAAACACCCCGCATTCAAAATGGCATTTCATAGAATCTTGAACGTGACACTCAAATTAAATTGAAATGTAATCGCCAGTCAATTCCAAATGTAAATATTATCTTTTTTTCCCCTCACTGTTAAGTAAGTAAATCCGGTTCTCCTGAGCATTTTTTTCCCCCGTGTCATTTGTATGGAAGACCACACAGATCACGCCCGATGGTATTCCAGTCATGTCGGCGGCGGTGTGGGTGTGGGTGTGGGTGTGGGTGGAGGTGGTGTTGGTGGCAGCAGCATCCTCATATTCAAGCTACAGCGTACGAGGCGAGGTCAAACGCTCCACGCCTATGTCTCCCTACACCAGCCATAAAGCACACAATGGACCGGCAAGGGGGAGTGTAAGGGAGCCGGTGCCATTTTCAACGCCACAGCGAGCCCAGCCGGAGACCGTGCCTATGTAGTTCAATGAAACAGCGGGACGGAAACAAATGAAAACCTGCGTGTTCGGCAATAAATTATTTGGACTTAAACTGCGAGCAGGACTCGCCGTGGACGGGGATTGGAGCTTTGCTCGGCGGCCACGCAAAACCTGTATAATGAAGTGAGAGAGACTGCTGGATGGAGCCGCACACACACACACACACACACACACACACACACACACACAGACACGCACACACACACAGACACGCACACAGAAAAACAGATTGAGAGACTGCACAATGTGTATGATGCAACAAATTCCATGAGAATTTACGCAAAATCCTAAATTGTTAAAAATGGTTACAAAAATCTGAATTTAGATGATTTAGTCTTTACATCCGTACTCAAACAGAGAAGATTCCGGATGTTTCCAGAGCAGAGTGTGTGTGGGACCCCTCCTCACGTCTCTGATTCACGACGGGAGGCGGCGTATCGATAAACCTCAACCCCCAACCTCAACGCGCGGGCGCCCAGGACGGCGTGACCCGGTAAAAAGATACACAACGCTCCATCTGCTGGGGCTATTAGGTGTCATGTCGGCCCTCTTGTGCCTAATGATCCATATGCAAGCTGTGTGTCGGTGTGTTTAAGTGTTTGTATGCACCCCCACACCCCCCAACACCCAACACCCAACACCCCCCCCCCCACCCCCCCCCCCCCGCCCACCAAGACACCCTTTAGGCAATCGTGTGTTTGCAGATGTACACATCTTTAACCTCTCTGTGACTAAAGGTTTAAAGTGGACCTGCAGGGTGTGTGTGTGGGTGTGGGTGTGTGTGTGTGTGTGTGTGTGTGTGTGTGTGTGTGTGTGTGTGTGTGTGTGTGTGTGTGTGTGTGTGTTTTCCCACTGCGCCAATATTCTCCCCTATATCCATGGAAGTCCACCTCGTCCCTCTGTCTCTCTTGCCCCTCCAGAAATGGCTGTTCTTTCTTTCCCTCTCTTCCCTCTCTCTCTCTCTCTTTCATTCTCTCTTTCCCCGTGGCCTGGAGGAAACAGAGGGGTGCGTTCCTTTTTTTTTTTTTTTTTATTCTTTTTTTCCCCACAAAGAGCACATGGCTTCCTTGTTTTTGTTTGCGAGCCCGGCTGCCCCCGTCGCCACGCCGACCCTCTCGGAAAACAAGCAATAATTAAAACATATGCCCATCACGCCGCGTCTCCGGGAGACCGTGCCAAGGCCACGCCGGCCCACACAATGGAGCCCCACGCGACAACACACACACACACACACACAGAAGGACCCCCGATAGGAGGGGAGCTCATCCTGGGGTTTGTGGATGAGTTCCTGGAGAGAGAACTGTTTGTTTTTTGGTGGGGGGGTAATTCACAGTTTCTTTTTTACGTAACTCATATGTCCATGTCTGTTATTTTTCGTACTTTTTTTTATATAAAAATGTTCATATTGTGGTGAACACGTCTTGAAACAGGAAGACACAGACACACAACATTCTCCAGAGTATTATTAATTGTGAGTGTCCTGCAGCCGTCATCCTGACTAGCTATTAGCGCTAGCCCATCCCTTATGCGCTTGTAATGAGCGCTATATGTCAAAATATGCTGCCGACCAACGCTTTAAGTGTGGCAGCAACTGTTGCTGCCGTGAGGGCCGCGTATCGTAAAAAAAAAAGGAGATAAATCCGACATGAAATATTCATACGCTTGATTGTGACTCTAAATGTTTTGTTATGTTAAACGCGTCACGCATTATGCCTCCGACGGTCTGCGGAAGAAGCCGGTAACATTAGAACGGAGGTCCTTGCAAAACCGCCCGGCGCAATATAACGTGTTTTTAGCGGCTCCTCCGGGTTCGGGGAGGGGACTGAAACAACAATGTGTGTGTGTGTGTGTGTGTGTGTGTGTGTGTGTGTGTGTGTGTGTGTGTGTGGGCCCTTCACGGTGCCTCTCGCGGCGCAGGGAGCGCAGGATGTGGGCTTGCCTTTGATTAAAAGAGCAAGGTGTAGAATAAAGGCCAGTTTAAGTGTTGTGTCCATATGGCCCCGGAGCCCCGAGGCAGGCAGCCTGCGCTGGGAGGCCTCGGCATTCTTCCCTCTCCATGGGACCCAGCTGGTGAGACAAACACATTTACTCCCAGGCGCACTCTCACTCATTTATTCTCTCTCTCTCTCTCTCTCTCTCTCTCTCTCTCTCTCTCTCTCTCTCTCTCTCTCTCTCTCTCTCTCTCTCTCTCTCTCCCTCTCTCCATAATTAACAGCACCAATGCCACAACAATTACAGCCCTGCAAAACACACACACACACACACGACACACGCAACACACACAGCACATGTGCAAAGACACACACGCACGCACACGCACGTACACATACACACACACACACACACACACACGCACGCACGCACACCGGATGACTCAAAGAAGCAGCTAATGGCAGCCAAACAGTAAGCACCATAAGAATCGTGAGAGGGCTGTTTGTGCTTTGAAATAAAATAAAGAGTAAAATCATTGTGCTCCAAGCCCACCATGATTAGCCTGTAATTAG
>PIJE02003147.1:35000-46410 GCA_002895965.2 Coryphaenoides rupestris | reverse complement strand
TGGATGTGTGTTTACATGTGTGTGTGTGTGTTTAAAATGTTTACATGTGTGTGTGTGTGTTTAAAATGTTTACATGTGTGTGTGTGTGTTTAAAATGTTTACGTGTGTGTGTGTGTGTTTAAAATGTTTACATGTGTGTGTGTGTGTTTAAAATGTTTACGTGTGTGTGTGTGTGTGTGTGTGTGTCACCGACCTCGCAGACCTCCTTCTCCGGGACGCCCCTCAGGATGGCGTAGAACTCGAGGTGCTCCCGGCCGGTCAGCAGGTCGTTGATGGCGTCGAACTGTGGGCAGTAACCCATGTTCTGGTGCACCTCGTCCGTCTCCGTGGTAACGCTGGGGATGGAGACAGGAGAGAGAGAGGCTAGGTATAACTTTGCATTATCTCTGTTCTCCACTTCTCCTGGACCACAGACTTGCAGCTGTGTGTCTGGTGCTGCTCATGGGAGAGAGAGAGAGAGAGAGAGAGAGAGAGAGAGAGAGAAGGAGAGAGATAGAGGAGAGAGAGAGAGAGAGAGAGAGAGAGAGAGAGAGAGAGAGAGAGAGAGAGAGAGAGAGAGAGGTTCACATTAGCACCCACCACTCGTTCAGCTCTGTTCAATCAATAAAGTTCTGTTGAACGCCGTCTCACCTCTTGCCGGCCAGGAAGGCCTGACCGCTGGTCACCGACGAGTCTCCCGTCAGCATCTTGAAGGTGGTGGTCTTACCCGCCCCGTTCACCCCCAGCAGACCAAAACACTGGCCGAGAGACACCCAGACACACAGGCAGAGAGAGAGACAGAGAGAGAGGGTGAGTATGTTTTCATTTGGATACAGTATTTTATTTTCTAATTGGGGTGCGGAGTAAGATACATTTTGGGCCTAACCAGAGTCTAACCCCAGCCTAACCTGAGTCTAACCCCAGCCTAACCTGAGTCTAACCCCAGCCTAACCTGAGTCTAACCCCAGCCTAACCTGAGTCTAACCCCAGCCTAACCTGAGTCTAACCCCAGCCTAACCTGAGTCTAACCCCAGCCTAACCTGAGTCTCACCCCACCCTGCCCCTTTGTGAGTTGTTACTAGAATCATCCACAGTGAATTAGTTGATTTAAATCCTGGTTTTATGAGGCTTTGTTCAGTAAGCAGCAAGGTGCTGGCGCGCTAGCAGACGGGACCCACCTCCCCGGGGGGGATGCCCACACACAGGCGGTCCACTGCCGGCTTCTGCTTGCGCTTGTAGACCTTGGTGAGCTCCCGCAGTTCCAAGATGTCCGTCTTGGCGCCGCCCCCCAGGATCCGCTGTCTCTCCCGGGACACGTCCTCGTCCTCCTCCCCCACGGGCTTCAGGTGGCTGCTGCTGGACCTGCACACACACACAGGAACAGGAAGTGATGTTAGAGGAAGTGATGGAAGTGAGGGTCCCACCAGCTCCAAACCCAAGAAGCCCCGATCCAAAATGTGCCGAGAAGAAGGCAGAACCTCCCAGGTTGTAATGAGTACAGTTCATTTAAGCCAATGAGGAACAAGGACAATCATCCAATTAGAGGGCAGGCCCCGCCCACCTGTTCTTGAGGCAGAAGCGGTATTGGATGAGCAGGGTGATGCAGAAGAAGACCACGCCCTGGATGGCCATGGCGAACAGGTTCTTGCCCACCATGTCCCAGGCCAGCGGCGAGCGGAACCGGTTCTCACCTGCAGAACCACACAGAACCACACGGAACATCACGGAACGCTCTAGAACTCCAGCTCATCGGATCTGCTCAGAGCCTCCCAGCTAACGTAACGTAGCATCTCTTAGCAGGTATCTAGCGTATGTTGGCAGGTGACGTAGCGTACCGAAGCGTTCCAGAGCGTCCGACATGGCCTGGTTCTTCACCATGTCGATGAGGCCGCGACCGAGACAGAAGTGCGGGAAGATGAGGAACACGTTCTTCAGGATGTCGTTGATGCCGCCCACCTCCTGGAACACGCCAAGGACACGCCAAGGACACATGAGGATCACATGAAGAACACATGAAGAACACATGAAGAACACATGAAGAACACACCAAGGACACATGAAGAACACATGAAGAACACATGAAGAACATATCAAGAACGCTCGGCCAACAGCGGGTCAACTGGTGACCATAAGATGTTATTACACTCAGACTATAAGATGTTATTACACTAAGACTATAAGATGTTATTACACTCAGACTATAAGATGTTATTACACTCAGACTATAAGATGTTATTACACTAAGACTATAAGATGTTATTACACTCAGACTATAAGATGTTATTACACTAAGACTATAAGATGTTATTACACTCAGACTATAAGATGTTATTACACTCAGACTATAAGATGTTATTACACTCAGACTATAAGATGTTATTACACTCAGACTATAAGATGTTATTACACTCAGACTATAAGATGTTATTACACTCAGACTATAAGATGTTATTACACTAAGACTATAAGATGTTATTACACTAAGACTATAAGATGTTATTACACTCAGACTATAAGATGTTATTACACTAAGACTATAAGATGTTATTACACTCAGACTATAAGATGTTATTACACTCAGACTATAAGATGTTATTACACTCAGACTATAAGATGTTATTACACTCAGACTATAAGATGTTATTACACTAAGACTATAAGATGTTATTACACTAAGACTATAAGATGTTATTACACTAAGACTATAAGATGTTATTACACTCAGACTATAAGATGTTATTACACTAAGACTATAAGATGTTATTACACTAAGACTATAAGATGTTATTACACTAAGACTATAAGATGTTATTACACTCAGACTATAAGATGTTATTACACTAAGACTATAAGATGTTATTACACTCAGACTATAAGATGTTATTACACTCAGACTATAAGATGTTATTACACTCAGACTATAAGATGTTATTACACTCAGACTATAAGATGTTATTACACTCAGACTATAAGATGTTATTACACTCAGACTATAAGATGTTATTACACTCAGACTATAAGATGTTATTACACTCAGACTATAAGATGTTATTACACTCAGACTATAAGATGTTATTACACTAAGACTATAAGATGTTATTACACTCAGACTATAAGATGTTATTACACTCAGACTATAAGATGTTATTACACTCAGACTATAAGATGTTATTACACTCAGACTATAAGATGTTATTACACTCAGACTATAAGATGTTATTACACTCAGACTATAAGATGTTATTACACTCAGACTATAAGATGTTATTACACTCAGACTATAAGATGTTATTACACTCAGACTATAAGATGTTATTACACTCAGACTATAAGATGTTATTACACTCAGACTATAAGATGTTATTACACTCAGACTATAAGATGTTATTACACTAAGACTATAAGATGTTATTACACTAAGACTATAAGATGTTATTACACTCAGACTATAAGATGTTATTACACTCAGACTATAAGATGTTATTACACTCAGACTATAAGATGTTATTACACTAAGACTATAAGATGTTATTACACTAAGACTATAAGATGTTATTACACTCAGACTATAAGATGTTATTACACTAAGACTATAAGATGTTATTACACTAAGACTATAAGATGTTATTACACTAAGACTATAAGATGTTATTACACTCAGACTATAAGATGTTATTACACTAAGACTATAAGATGTTATTACACTCAGACTATAAGATGTTATTACACTCAGACTATAAGATGTTATTACACTCAGACTATAAGATGTTATTACACTCAGACTATAAGATGTTATTACACTAAGACTATAAGATGTTATGATTACATTGCTGCCGAACAGCTCGAGCACGAAGGTTGACACGCTGCCGTTGATGCCGATCAGGATGTTGACGCTGGTCAGGACCACGTAGGCCGTGCTGGGGATCTTGAAGAAGAAGGAGGCCGGGTACATCAGCGGGGTGATCGCCCACCTGGAGACACACGGTAATACACGTTAATACACGCTAGTACACGGTAATACACGTTAATATACGCTAGTACATGTTAATACACGTTAATATACGCTAACACGTTGCGTGTTCTAGAAGTGTTGGTGTTGGTCACCCGTAGAGCAGCAGCAGCAGGGCCAGGACGGGCAGGTTGGTGGACGAGACGTAAGCCTCTTGTTGGAAACACACGAAGATCAGGATGACCAGCGAGGCGGGGACCACGTAGTTACACTGTAACACACAACACACACATACACGTAGTTACACTGTAACACACAACACACACATACACGTAGTTACACTGTAACACACAACACACACATACACGTAGTTACACTGTAACACACAACACACACATACACGTAGTTACACTGTAACACACAACACACACATACACGTAGTTACACTGTAACACACAACACACACATACACGTAGTTACACTGTAACACACAACACACACATACACGTAGTTACACTGTAACACACAACACACACATACACGTAGTTACACTGTAACACACAACACACACATACACGTAGTTACACTGTAACACACAACACACACATACACGTAGTTACACTGTAACACACAACACACACATACACGTAGTTACACTGTAACACACAACACACACATACACGTAGTTACACTGTAACACACAACACACACATACACGTAGTTACACTGTAACACACAACACACACATACACGTAGTTACACTGTAACACACAACACACACATACACGTAGTTACACTGTAACACACAACACACACATACACGTAGTTACACTGTAACACACAACACACACATACACGTAGTTACACTGTAACACACAACACACACATACACGTAGTTACACTGTAACACACAACACACACATACACGTAGTTACACTGTAACACACAACACACACATACACGTAGTTACACTGTAACACACAACACACACATACACGTAGTTACACTGTAACACACAACACACACATACACGTAGTTACACTGTAACACACAACACACACATACATGTAGTTACACTGTAACACACAACACACACATACACGTAGTTACACTGTAACACACAACACACACATACACGTAGTTACACTGTAACACACAACACACACATACACGTAGTTACACTGTAACACACAACACACACATACACGTAGTTACACTGTAACACACAACACACACATACACGTAGTTACACTGTAACACACAACACACACATACATGTAGTTACACTGTAACACACAACACACACATACACGTAGTTACACTGTAACACACAACACACACATACACGTAGTTACACTGTAACACACAACACACACATACACGTAGTTACACTGTAACACACAACACACACATACACGTAGTTACACTGTAACACACAACACACACATACACGTAGTTACACTGTAACACACAACACACACATACATGTAGTTACACTGTAACACACAACACACACATACACGTAGTTACACTGTAACACACAACACACACATACACGTAGTTACACTGTAACACACAACACACACATACACGTAGTTACACTGTAACACACAACACACACATACATGTAGTTACACTGTAACACACAACACACACATACACGTAGTTACACTTAACACACAACACACACATACAAGTTACACTAACACACCAACACAACATAAACAACACCAAACAACCACAAAAACAAAAACCAAAAACCAAAATAAAAACAAACAAAAACAAAATAAATAAAAAAAAAAAACCAAAAACCAAAACCAAAATAAAACAAAAAACAAAAAAAACAAAAAAAAAACAAAAAAACAAAAAAAAAACAAAACAAACCAAAACAAAAAAACAAAACAAAACAACAAAACAAAAAACAAAAAAAACACAAAACGTAGTTACACTGTAACACACAACACACACATACACGTAGTTACACTGTAACACACAACACACACATACACGTAGTTACACTGTAACACACAACACACACATACATGTAGTTACACTGTAACACACAACACACACATACACGTAGTTACACTGTAACACACAACACACACATACACGTAGTTACACTGTAACACACAACACACACATACACGTAGTTACACTGTAACACACAACACACACATACACGTAGTTACACTAACACACAACACACACATACATGTAGTTACACTGTAACACACAACACACACATACACGTAGTTACACTAACACACAACACACACATACATGTAGTTACACTGTAACACACAACACACACATACACGTAGTTACACTGTAACACACAACACACACATACACGTAGTTACACTGTAACACACAACACACACATACACGTAGTTACACTGTAACACACAACACACACATACACGTAGTTACACTGTAACACACAACACACACATACATGTAGTTACACTGTAACACACAACACACACATACACGTAGTTACACTGTAACACACAACACACACATACATGTAGTTACACTGTAACACACAACACACACATACACGTAGTTACACTGTAACACACAACACACACATACACGTAGTTACACTGTAACACACAACACACACACGTAGTTACACTGTAACACAACACACACACACACACACACACACACGTAGTTACACTGTACACACACACACGTAGTTACACTGTGACACACACACACGTAGTTACACTGTGACACACACACACGTAGTTACACTGAGACACACACACACGTAGTTACACTGAGACACACACACACACGTAGTTACACTGTGACACACACACACGTAGTTACACTGTGACACACACACACACGTAGTTACACTGTGACACACACACACACGTAGTTACACTGTGACACACACACACACGTAGTTACACTGTGACACACACACACACGTAGTTACACTGTGACACACACACACACGTAGTTACACTGTAACACACACACACACGTAGTTACACTGTGACACACACACACACGTAGTTACACTGTGACACACACACACGTAGTTACACTGTGACACACACACACGGTAGTTACACTGTGACACCACACACGTAGTTACACTGTGACCACACACACACGTAGTTACACTGTGACACACACCACACACGTAGTTACACTGTGACACACACACACGTAGTTACCTTTGACACACACACACACGTAGTACACTGTGACACACACACACAGTAGTTACACTGTGACACACACACACGGTAGTTACACTGTGACACACACACACGTAGTTACACTGTAACACACACACACGTGTTACACTGTGACACACACACACGTAGTTACACTGTGACACAACACACACGTAGTTACACTGTGACACACCACACACGTAGTTACACTGTGACACCACACACACACGTAGTTACACTGTGACACACACACACACGTAGTTACACTGTGACACACACACACACGTAGTTACACTGTAACACCACACACGTAGTTACACGTAATGACACTGCACAAACCGTAGTTACACTGACCACACGTAGTTACAAGTGTAACACACACACACGTAGTTACACTGTGAACACACACACACGTAGTTACACTGTGACACACACACCACACGGTAGTTACACTGTGACACACACCACACACGTAGTTTACACCTGTGAAACACACACACGTAGTTACACTGTGACACACACACCGTAGTTACACTGACACACACACACGTAGTTACACGTAACACATCCACACACGTAGTTACACTGTACACACACACACACGTAGTTACACTGTAACCACACACACACGTAGTTTCACTGTGACACCACACACGTAGTTAACACTGTGACACACACACACGTAGTTACACTGTGACACACACACACGTAGTTACACTGTGACACACACACACACGTAGTTACACTGTAACACACACACACGTAGTTACACTGTAGACACACACACACACGTAGTTACACTGTGACACACACACACACGTAGTTACACTGTGACACACACACACGTAGTTACACTGAGACACACACACGTAGTTACACTGTGACACACACACACGTAGCACGTAGTACACTGTGACACACACACCACACGGTAGTTACCACTGTGACACACACATCACACAACGTAGTTACCCACTGGACACACACACGTAGTACACTTGTGACACACACACACGTAGTTACACTGGACACACACACCACGGTAGTTACACTGAGGACACACACACGTAGTTAACACTGGTGACACACACACACGTAGTTACACTGAGACACACACACGTAGTTACACTGTAACACACACACACACGTTAGTTACACTGTAACAACACACACGTAGTTACACCTGTCAACACACACACACACGTAGTTACACTGTGACACACACACACACGTAGTTACACTGAGACACACACACACACGTAGTTACACTGTGACACACACACACACGTAGTTACACTGTGACACACACACACACACGTAGTTACACTGTGACACACACACACGTAGTTACACTGTGACACACACACACGTAGTTACACTGTGACACACACACACACACGTAGTTACACTGTGACACACACACACGTAGTTACACTGTGACACACACACACGTAGTTACACTGTGACACACACACACACGTAGTTACACTGTAACACACACACACGTAGTTACACTGAGACACACACACGTAGTTACACTGTGACACACACACACGTAGTTACACTGAGACACACACACGTAGTTACACTGTGACACACACACACGTAGTTACACTGAGACACACACACACGTAGTTACACTGAGACACACACACGTAGTTACACTGTGACACACACACACGTAGTTACACTGAGACACACACACGTAGTTACACTGTAACACACACACACACGTAGTTACACTGTGACACACACACACGTAGTTACACTGTGACACACACACACGTAGTTACACTGTAACACACACACACGTAGTTACACTGTAACACACACACACACGTAGTTACACTGTAACACACACACACACGTAGTTACACTGTAACACACACACACGTAGTTACACTGTAACACACACACACGTAGTTACACTGGGGGGTCTCACCATGTCCCAGATGAAGTTGGCCAGCCAGTAGAGGACAGGCTGGACTCCGCTGATAAACTGCATGTGCTTGGCCTTGTTCACCCTCTCCTGGATGAGGAAGACCACGAAGCTGGCCGGCACGAAGGACATGGCGAAGATCACGCAGATGGACACCAGGACGTCCACCGAGGTGGTCATCCTGAGGGGGGGGGGGGGGGGGGGGGGCAGAGATCACAGGGTTAACACACCTGGCACCTCTGACTGCTTTGTCGTCTGAAGGGTCTTGGTGATTTCCTCCCCACGGTATATCTGAAGTGTTCTGAAGTGTTTCATCCTAAGTGCTTCCAGGGGGCATCGTGGGTAACCCCCCCCCCTCTGTGTGTGTGTGTGTGTGTGTGTGTGTGTGGACGGGGTGGGGGGACTCACAGGGCGGCCTGGGACACCTGCTCCTTGGTGAGATTGAGCGGGTGGTTGAAGGCGGTGATGCCGTAGCGGCCGGACTCCTTGCCCCGCGGGAGGCTGGCGCGCAGGATCCCGTTGTTCATCACGTTGAGGAAGGAGCCGATGCTGTGCCACCCCTTGTTGTTGAACCAGATCTACAGGAGGAGGACGAGGAGGAAGACAAAGACGACAAATTAATATTCTACTGTCCAAGCCGGTGTTTGATAGACCTATATGTGTGTGTACTAACCTTAACATTGTTCTTGGTGTCCAGACCCTGTATGAAGCTGGACAGACTGCGGAAGAATCGGTCAGTCGAGGTTCCCTGAGGAGTCACAGAGACGTTAGTGATGCTACATGATACTACATGATGCTAGGTGGTGCTACATGATGCTAGGTGGTGCTACATGATGCTACATGATGCTACATGATGCTATGAGCTGCTACATGATGCTAGGTGGTGCTACATGACGCTACATGATGCTACATGATGCTAGGTGATGCTAGGTGATGCTATCTAGACGCACCCTCTCCAGGCGGAAGCGTCTCCTCAGCTGTGCCACCGCCCTGTCCACGTCGTCGCTGGGGGGGAGGAACTGAGCGCTCTTGGCGCCCAATGAGAAGCCTCCGTACCTGCAAGAGCATGCTCAGTTAGCACCTAGCAGGGAGGACAAGATGGACGCCAGAGCACGGCAGACAGGCACAGTAGAAGACAGTAGAAAACAGCAGAAGAGAGTAAAAGACAGAGTGGAAGACAATAGAAGACAGTAGAAGACAGCAGAAGACAGTAGAAGACAATAGAAGACAGCAGAAGACAGTAGAAGACAGCAGAAGACAGTAGAAGACAATAGAAGACAGCAGAAGACAGTAGAAGACAGAAGACAATAGAAGACAGCAGAAGACAATAGAAGACAATAGAAGACAGCAGAAGACAGTAGAAGACAGCAGAAGACAGCAGAAGACAGTAGAAGACAGTAGAAGACAATAGAAGACAGCAGAAGACAATAGAAGACAATAGAAGACAGCAGAAGACAGTAGAAGACAGCAGAAGACAGTAGAAGACAGCAGAAGACAGCAGAAGACAATAGAAGACAATAGAAGACAATAGAAGACAGCAGAAGACAATAGAAGACAGCAGAAGACAGTAGAAGACAATATAAGACAGTAGAAGACAGCAGAAGACAGTAGAAGACAATAGAAGACAGTAGAAGACAGCAGAAGACAGCAGAAGACAATAGAAGACAGTAGAAGACA
The DNA here is from genome assembly GCA_002895965.2 of Coryphaenoides rupestris. Taxonomy (NCBI): domain Eukaryota; kingdom Metazoa; phylum Chordata; class Actinopteri; order Gadiformes; family Macrouridae; genus Coryphaenoides; species Coryphaenoides rupestris. Next base: position 35,666 of record PIJE02003147.1, on the reverse strand, counting down.
GTAGAAGACAATAGAAGACAGCAGAAGACAGCAGAAGACAATAGAAGACAGTAGAAGACAGCAGAAGACAATAGAAGACAGCAGAAGACAGTAGAAGACAGTAGAAACATACCTGAACTCGTTGACCCACATTTTGTTCTTCAAGCTGTCGTGGAGACAAAACAACGTTGTTAGCTTAGCTGGTTCAATAAAGTTGACTTCTATAGCTGACATGTAGGTGGTGGAGGAGGAGGTGGTGGAGGAGGAAGAGGAGGTGGTGGAGGAGGAAGAGGAGGAGGAGGTGGTGGAGGAGGAAGAGGAGGTGGTGGAGGAGGAAGAGGAGGAAGAGGAGGTGGTGGAGGAGGAAGAGGAGGTGGTGGAGGTGAAAGAGGAGGTGGAGGTGGTGGAAGAGGAGGTGGTGGTGGAGGAGGAGGAAGAGGAGGTGGTGGAGGTGAAAGAGGAGGTGGAGGTGGTGGAGGTGGTGGAGGAGGAAGAGGAGGTGGAGGTGGTGGAGGTGAAAGAGGAGGTGGAGGTGGTGGAGGTGGTGGAGGAGGAGGAAGAGCAGCACTAAGGAGCAGGAGCAGTGTACCTCTTGCTGATGATCTGAGCGTAGGTCTTCACCAGGTAGTCTGAGATGTTCCTTCCTGTCAGGTTCTGCAGAGTGTCCGTCTCACTGACCCTGAGCTG
>PIJE02003147.1:7500-30000 GCA_002895965.2 Coryphaenoides rupestris | reverse complement strand
GAGAGAGAGATATAGGCAACACAGAGAGAGACAGGCGAGAGAGAGAGACAGGGTAGTGTCCGGACTAAACTCACTCCATGCATCGCGTCCCGAAGCCCGGCGTGTCCATCAGCGCCCCCTGCAGTCTGCTGGCGTGGACGTCTTCTGGAGCATCGTTACTGGAGACCACAGTACAGTATAGTATACATTAGTGATCTGGAGGTAGTTAGATGATCTAGAGGTAGTTAGGTGATCTAGAGGTAGTTAGGTGATCTAGAGGTAGTTAGGTGATCTGGAGGTAGTTAGATGATCTAGAGGTAGTTAGGTGATCTGGAGGTAGTTAGGTGATCTAGAGGTAGTTAGGTGATCTGGAGGTAGTTAGATGATCTAGAGGTAGTTAGGTGATCTGGAGGTAGTTAGATGATCTGGAGGTAGTTAGATGATCTAGAGGTAGTTAGGTGATCTGGAGGTAGTTAGGTGATCTAGAGGTAGTTAGGTGATCTGGAGGTAGTTAGATGATCTGGAGGTAGTTAGATGATCTAGAGGTAGTTAGATGATCTAGAGATAGTTAGGTGATCTGGAGGTAGTTAGGTGATCTAGAGGTAGTTAGGTGATCTGGAGGTAGTTAGATGATCTAGAGATAGTTAGGTGATCTAGAGATAGTTAGGTGATCTAGAGGTAGTTAGATGATCTAGAGGTAGTTAGATGATCTAGAGGTAGTTAGATGATCTAGAGGTAGTTAGATGATCTAGAGGTAGTTAGGTGATCTAGAGATAGTTAGATGATCTAGAGGTAGTTAGATCATCTAACTATCTCTAGATCACCTAACTACCTCTAGATCATCTAACTATCTCTAGATCATCTAACTACCTCTAGATCACCTAACTATCTCTAGATCATCTAACTACCTCTAGATCATCTAACTACCTCTAGATCATCTAACTATCTCTAGATCACCTAACTATCTCTAGATCATCTAACTACCTCCAGATCACCTAACTACCTCCAGATCACCTAACTATCTCTAGATCACCTAACTACCTCTAGATCATCTAACTACCTCCAGATCATCTAACTACCTCCAGATCACCTAACTACCTCTAGATCATCTAACTACCTCCAGATCACCTAACTACCTCTAGATCACCTAACTATCTCTAGATCACCTAACTACCTCTAGATCATCTAACTATCTCTAGATCACCTAACTACCTCTAGATCATCTAACTATCTCTAGATCACCTAACTACCTCTAGATCATCTAACTATCTCTAGATCACCTAACTACCTCTAGATCATCTAACTACCTCTAGATCATCTAACTATCTCTAGATCACCTAACTACCTCTAGATCATCTAACTATCTCTAGATCACCTAACTACCTCTAGATCATCTAACTACCTCTAGATCATCTAACTACCTCTAGATCATCTAACTATCTCTAGATCACCTAACTACCTCTAGATCATCTAACTACCTCTAGATCACCTAACTACCTCTAGATCACCTAACTACCTCTAGATCACCTAACTACCTCTAGATCATCTAACTACCTCTAGATCATCTAACTATCTCTAGATCACCTAACTACCTCTAGATCACCTAACTACCTCTAGATCATCTAACTATCTCTAGATCACCTAACTACCTCTAGATCATCTAACTACCTCTAGATCATCTAACTACCTCCAGATCATCTAACTACCTCCAGATCACCTAACTACCTCTAGATCATCTAACTACCTCCAGATCACCTAACTACCTCTAGATCACCTAACTACCTCCAGATCACCTAACTACCTCTAGATCACCTAACTACCTCCAGATCACCTAACTACCTCTAGATCACCTAACTACCTCCAGATCACCTAACTACCTCTAGATCACCTAACTACCTCTAGATCACCTAACTACCTCTAGATCACCTAACTACCTCCAGATCACCTAACTACCTCCAGATCACCTAACTACCTCTAGATCACCTAACTACCTCCAGATCACCTAACTACCTCTAGATCACCTAACTACCTCTAGATCATCTAACTACCTCCAGATCACCTAACTACCTCTAGATCACCTAACTACCTCCAGATCACCTAACTACCTCCAGATCACCTAACTACCTCTAGATCACCTAACTACCTCCAGATCACCTAACTACCTCTAGATCACCTAACTACCTCTAGATCACCTAACTACCTCCAGATCACCTAACTACCTCTAGATCACCTAACTACCTCCAGATCACCTAACTACCTCTAGATCACCTAACTACCTCTAGATCACCTAACTACCTCTAGATCACCTAACTACCTCCAGATCACCTAACTACCTCCAGATCACCTAACTACCTCTAGATCATCTAACTACCTCCAGATCACCTAACTACCTCTAGATCACCTAACTACCTCCAGATCACCTAACTACCTCCAGATCACCTAACTACCTCTAGATCACCTAACTACCTCCAGATCACCTAACTACCTCCAGATCACCTAACTACCTCTAGATCACCTAACTACCTCTAGATCACCTAACTACCTCTAGATCATCTAACTACCTCCAGATCACTAATGTATACTATACTGTACTGTGGTCTCCAGTAACGATGCTCCAGAAGAGTAGTTAGATGATCTAGAGGTAGTTAGATGATCTAGAGGTAGTTAGATGATCTAGAGGTAGTTAGGTGATCTAGAGATAGTTAGATGATCTAGAGGTAGTTAGGTGATCTAGAGATAGTTAGGTGATCTAGAGGTAGTTAGGTGATCTGGAGGTAGTTAGATGATCTAGAGGTAGTTAGGTGATCTGGAGGTAGTTAGATGATCTGGAGGTAGTTAGATGATCTAGAGGTAGTTAGGTGATCTAGAGATAGTTAGGTGATCTGGAGGTAGTTAGGTGATCTGGAGGTAGTTAGATGATCTAGAGATAGTTTAGGTGATCTAGAGATAGTTAGATGATCTAGAGGTAGTTAGATGATCTACGTTAGATGATCTAGAGATAGTTAGGTGATCTAGAGATAGTTAGATGATCTAGAGGTAGTTAGATGATCTAGAGGTAGTTAGATGATCTAGAGGTAGTTAGGTGATCTAGAGATAGTTAGATGATCTAGAGGTAGTTAGGTGATCTAGAGATAGTTAGATGATCTAGAGGTAGTTAGGTGATCTAGAGATAGTTAGATGATCTAGAGGTAGTTAGATGATCTAGAGATAGTTAGGTGATCTAGAGGTAGTTAGATGATCTAGAGATAGTTAGATGATCTAGAGGTAGTTAGGTGATCTAGAGATAGTTAGATGATCTAGAGGTAGTTAGGTGATCTAGAGATAGTTAGGTGATCTAGAGGTCGTCGGGTTACCTGATGAAGGTGATCTGGTCTTCGTACATCCCCGGGTCCAGAGCCAGGCTCGGGTACTTCCCGAACGGAGGCACGATGAGACTGAAGACCAGAGCAATACACACAAACACGGCCGGGAGAACAATCTGGAAGAACAAGACCAGAACTCAGGTTAATAACCAAGAAACAGCACCAGAACCACAAGTATCTAGAAACCGCTAACCAACTAGAAGTAGATGCACATCATCTGTGTACCTGGGCGAAGAATCCTTTACGGGAGCGTCGGGCGTACAGGAAGCGTTTCCATAGCAATGCCACAAATTGCTGCCTCCTCAGTGTCCAACCTTTGACCTGGAAGGACCCCTTCCCATTTGCCCCGCCCAGCCAGTCGGTCTCGCGAGATTCTGGAAAGAATCCGTCCAATACACATATCTCTCGTTGGGTAACATCGTAACAACACACAACAACACAGACAGCACAGACTTCACCGCCGTGCATGCTGGGTAGCGTAGTTCTTCGCGGCTCACCTTCGGAGTCGTTGAAGTCGAAGTCGTCCTCGGTGAAGGGCTTCAGGCAGCTCTGGTGGTCTCCGAACGCGTGCCGCCGGCGACACCTGGTGGGTAGCACACCGTCGGCTGTGGAAGAACACACCAGCGTGCTTAGCTTGGGAGTTTAGCTGCTAGCTGTTAGTTATTAGCTGCTGCTGTTAGATATTAGATATTAGCAATCGACCCCATTAAATGTTAGCCTTTAGCCATTAGATATCAGTTGTTAGTCACTTGCTGCTAGCTAGTAAGTGTTAGCTATTAGATTTTAGCTCATGTGCTCATTAAGGTTGTGTTATTTGTTCTAAATGTCCAATTTGATGTGAACCTCGACATGAAGAAATGATCCTCAGGAGAGAAAGAAGTGAATCTGCTGCTAACCTGAGAGCTCTGCAGCGTCAACTCCGCTGTCTTCGGCCACTTTGAGGAAGATCTGTTGAAGAGCAGAGGACATGAGACAAGAAGCTCTACACAAGGAACCATGACACTCAACAAGTGTCTGGACACTGATCTAACAGGGTGCTTTCTGGTGAGGACATTCAGCCCTCTCCTCCCTTCCGTCCCTCCCTCCTCACCTCCTCCAGGGTGGTGTCGGAGATGCCGTAGCTGGAGATGCCGAGGTCGGAGAGGCGGTCGTCGATCTCATGGAAGAGCTCCACGAAGGCTCCGTCCTTGGCCGACTGGTGGGGAAGGACGTAGGTGAGCTCGTGTCCCAGGTCCTCCACCAGGCGCGCCTTGGGGACGTGCTTGAAGATCACGTTGGAGATCAGAGAGACGTCTGAGGAGCAGAGGAGAGTGGATGTCAACGGAGTACCCCACCTCCGTAGGGGTTGATGATAGAAACACTGCAAGAGTTTTTAACTCTGGGAGAGTTTCTGGAGGCTTTTTATCAGCAGCCTCCTGCGGGGGTGAGTGGAGATCGGGACCTACCGATGGTCGTGGTTTCGCTCTCCGGTTCGCTGCCCAGTCCGGCATCAGAGCTGCTGTCTGACACGCTGTCGTCCTGCACACACACACGCAGAGGAAACACATGAAACATCTCCTCCAAGCACCTCCAACCCTGAGCAGACCACCCAGAGGTTAAATCTTCTCTTGATGTCTTGAAGGGAAAGGTTACAGTTTTCACAGTTTTCTGCTCATTTGTTGTCTCAAGGTATGAAGGTTCTTTGCTTGTTTTAATCTTCGTATCGACCCCAAAATATTCCAATGTATGCAAGTTAAAGACAGACATAAAATATTTAAAACCTGCGTTTCCCTGAATGTCACAGGGTGAGCCAAAATTGACCCAATCAGAGACAGCGACAGTCTAACCTGTTCGGTTACTTAAGTCTCAAAGCGATTGCGAGGACTTCTCCTGCACTACGAGGACACCTCATCTGGTGTTGTCCTCACCTTCTCCTGCACTACGAGGACAGCTCATCTGGTGTTCTGCTCACCTTCTCCTGCACTACGAGGACACCTCATCTGGTGTTGTCCTCACCTTCTCCTGCACTACGAGGACACCTCATCTGGTGTTGTCCTCACCTTCTCCTGCACTACGAGGACACCTCATCTGGTGTTGTCCTCACCTTCTCCTGCACTACGAGGACAGCTCATCTGGTGTTCTGCTCACCTTCTCCTGCACTACGAGGACACCTCATCTGGTGTTCTGCTCACCTTCTCCTGCACTACGAGGACACCTCATCTGGTGTTCTGCTCACCTTCTCCTGCACTACGAGGACACCTCATCTGGTGTTCTGCTCACCTTCTCCTGCACTACGAGGACACCTCATCTGGTGTTCTGCTCACCTTCTCCTGCACTACGAGGACATCTGGTGTTGTCCTCACCTTCTCCTGCACTACGAGGACATCTGGTGTTGTCCTCACCTTCTCCTGCACTACAAGGACACCTCATCTGGTGTTGTCCTCACCTTCTCCTGCACTACGAGGACATCTGGTGTTGTCCTCACCTTCTCCTGCACTACGAGGACACCTCATCTGGTGTTGTCCTCACCTTCTCTGTCTTCTTGCTGTAGGACACGGTGCTGGCGGAGTTGCGGCAGGACTGCAGGGGCAGCTCGTAGTCCCTCTTGACCAGGGTCAGGTAGTAGCCCGTCCCCAGCTGGGTCTTCAGGAAGAGGGAGGAGCCTACGCAGCACAGCTTCCCGTGGGAGATGATGGCGATGCGGTCGCCCAGGATGTCGGCCTCGTCCATGTGGTGCGTGGACAGGATGATGGTGCGACCTGAGGGGATGGGGAGGGGCCTGCGGTTAGGAGGGGGGCGGAGCTTACGGGTGGTATACTCCTGTCGCTCGCTAAAGATCCGCACGCGGAGGCGACCCGAGCGGTGTGCGGGTCTCACCCTGCCGATACTTGAGCAGCAGGTCCCAGATGCCCCTGCGGGAGTACGGGTCCACGCCGGCGGTTGGCTCGTCCAAGATCACGACCTTTGACCCCCCGACGAAGGCCAGGGCCACGGAGAGCTTCCTCTGCATCCCGCCTGGAGACGACCAGCAAGACAGCAGTATTGGTGTGGTTGTTATCACTGTTAGTGTGTTGTTGTGGTGGTTATTGTTGTGGTTATGTTGTTATTGTTGTGTTGTTGTTGTTATTGTTGTGTTGTTGGTGTGGTGAGGGGAGGGCTGCTAACCAGACAGGGTGCTGGTGCGTGACTGGCGTTTGTGCGGCAGGCCGATGTCGGTGATGATCTGCTCCATCTCCTTCTTCACCTCCTCCTCCGCCAGGCCCTTCAGGCGAGCATAGAACCAGATGTGCTCCTCCACCGTCAGCCTGCGCCAGGCCAGAGCAATCCATCACCGAGTGACCCGGGTTACGGCCCATGCATCATAGACTACCATAGACTCGGATTATATACTAGGATTACATTTACATTTAATTACATGCTAGGATTACAGACTATGATAACATACCAAGAGTATATGCTAGGATTATATACTATGATTATGTCCTATTTATACTGAGACTTCAGACCAGGGTCTAGACTGAGGGTCCAGGGTCTAGTCTGAGGTCTAGATTGAGGGTCCAGGGTCTAGTCTGAGGTCTAGATTGAGGGTCCAGGGTCTAGTCTGAGGTCTAGATTGAGGGTCCAGGGTCTAGTCTGAGGTCTAGATTGAGGGTCCAGGGTCTAGTCTGAGGTCGAGGCTGAGGTGTGTTTGGTGCCTACATGCTGAACAGGACGTTGTGCTGGGGACAGACCCCCAGGTTCTGGCGGATGGTGCTGAGCTCCGAGCGGATGTCCTTCCCCAGGATGTAGGCGGTGCCAGAGGTGGGCGGGAACAGGCCGGTCAGGATCGACCTATCAGAGGAAAGGACCGATTGGTGGGTGTAGGCTGGGTGTAGGGTCTGTGTCGGGTCTGTGTAGGGTGGGTGGAGGCTGGGTGTAGTGTGGGCGTAGTTCCGCAGGTCTTACATGGTGGTGGTCTTGCCGGCCCCGTTGTGGCCCAGGAAGGAAGTGATCTGACCCTCGTAGAAGCCCAGGGTCAGGCCGTCCACTGCCAGCTTGTTGCCATGGTTATACACCTTCACCAGGTTCTTGATGTAGACGCCTGGCTCGATGTGGGAAGGTTCCTCCTCCACACACACAGCTGGGAGGGAACACACAGAAACATGATGGTCACCATGGAAACCTGACTTGTTGTCAAGGGTCCACCCCGGGATTTAGAGGCAACCGCGTGCATAGAGTTTAAAAACACGGACGCAGAGTTTCCCTTGGCTGGGCCGAGACTCATCTGTTCCTACCGTCGGCGTTGCCCTGCTTGTCCAAGGTGGCGGCCATGTTGGCGTTCTGCTTCTCTCCGCACCAGTAGGTTCTGGTGAAGGGGAAATACCAGGGCCTAGGGATCCCGTACTGGCCTGCAGACAACATGAAGCATTCAGACTCCAGCCTTCAGCCAGCGCGGATTCATACTGAGCTATAACACAGGTCACGCTAGCGCCATTATAGCATCATCCTCACCGGGGAAGACGGCCTCGATGTACCAGGTGAGCACCCCGTACAGCACGGCATCGGCCAGCATGATGCTCATGGAGGTGGTGAGGTTGTAGCTGTCGTCCTGCAGGGGGCTGGCCAGCAGGTTGGACCAATGGATGCCCACGCCCTGCTCCTCGAACAGCGCAAAGTACTCACAGCCGAAGCCGAACGCCACGGGGGACAGAACGCTCTGGAGGAAGGAGGGGAGGGAGAGGCGTTATTATCAGAGTGTTACCTGCTTATTACATGTTCACTAGAGCAGCAAACCAATCACAACACACCTGAATCGTGTAACGAGAGGATCGCCAATCAGAACCAATCACAACACACCTGAATCGTGTAACGAGAGGATCGCCAATCAGAACCAATCACAACACACCTGAGTTGGTGATCCTTTCCTTTCAAGGATCACAAACTCAGGTGTGTTCAGAGTTCTGATTGGTCGGCGGTTGGGTTCCAGACACACTCTCCCAATCCAAATTAAAACGGTTTTAGAGCCCCAGGTGGTCTAGAGTTTGCATCTTTGGAAGAAAATACGATTGTGTGATCGCAACGTGGGCCCGATTAGCACACGAACATGCTAATGAGATGATATGCCGGGATGTAGCATGTTCTACAGCGTGCAAGCTAATGGGCTAGCACGCTGGCTGTACTCCGGAGGCCCATCAGTGGCGGTGGGCCCAGAGGAGAGGGGTGCGCGGCGGCTACGCACCACGAGGACCTTGGCGCTGTAGGCCACGTGGTCCTGCCAGGCCACCATCAGCACGTAGGGCAGGTAGTGCATGAAGTAGATGATGCCCCCGCAGGCGGCCGCCAGGTTGGCGCGCGAGAACAGCGTGCTGATGAGGAAGCACTGCATGATGGTCACCACGGCGAAGCAGGACAGGAAGGCGAAGATGACCCCGGGGTCGCTGTAGGGCAGCAGGTTACCCACCTGGGGGGGGGGGGGGGGAGGAGTCAACATCTGTTTGTGTGTGTGTGTGTGTGTGTGTGTGTGTGCGTGTGCGTCTTTGCATCTACAGTGTGTGTGTGTGTGTGTTTATATGTACAGTGTGTGTATGCATGCATGTGTACAGTGTGTGTGTGTGTGCGTGTGCAGTGTATGCGTGTGTGTATATGTGCAGTGTGTGTGTATACGTGCAGTGTGTGTATATATATGCAGTGTGTGTGTGTGTGTGTGTGTGCGTCTTTGCATCTACAGTGTGTGTGTGTGTGTGTGTGTGTGTATATGTACAGTGTGTGTATGCATGCATGTGTACAGTGTGTGTGTGTGTGTGTTGTGTGCGTGTGCAGTGTATGTGTGTGTGTATATGTGCAGTGTGTGTGTATACGTGCAGTGTGTGTATATATATGCAGTGTGTGTGTGTGTGCGTGTGCGTCTTTGCATCTACAGTGTGTGTGTGTGTGTGTGTGTGTGTGTATATGTACAGTGTGTGTATGCATGCATGTGTACAGTGTGTGTGTGTGTGTGTGTGCGTGTGCAGTGTATGCGTGTGTGTATATGTGCAGTGTGTGTGTATACGTGCAGTGTGTGTGTGCGTGCGTGTCCGTCTTTGCATCTACAGTGTGTGTGTGTGTGTGTGTATATGTACAGTGTGTGTATGCATGCATGTGTACAGTGTATGCGTGTGTGTATATGTGCAGTGTGTGTGTATACGTGCAGTGTGTGTATATATATGCAGTGTGTGTGTGTGTGTGTGTGTGTGCACCTTCAGCAGCACCACCAGCAGGGCGGCGCTGGCCAGCAGGGGCAGCAGGCTGCTGATGAACCAGCTGAGCCACAGGGTTCCGCTGTTGAGCCCCATGATGCGCATGGTCTCCTTAAGCCGCGCCTCCTTCTCGTAGACCACGCCTTTAATGATGATGGCCACCGAGTACATCCAGGCCAGAGTCATGAAGAGAGGCATGGAGCGACTCATCACCCGCAGGAACCTGGGGGGGAGGGGGAGAGTCAGGTAGGGTCTGGTAGGGTTTGGTCGTGTCTAGTAGGGTTTGGTAGGGTAGGGTCTGGTAGGGTCTGGTCCGTTAGGTCTTACATATCATCTACGAAGCAGGGGTAGGGCATCTGCTGGATGTAGACCCCGGTCTTCTCCTTGGAGCCAGTGACGGCCCGGATGATTCCCTGCTCGATGACGTCCTGCAGGTAGGAGAAGCCGCCCCACACATAACGCAGGTCCTCGAAGGGGTCCGCCCTGGGACCCGGGTCCCAGTACCTACAGACCAGGAGGAGCTCCCGTTAGTACTGCCGTGGTACTACTGTAGTACCACTGTGAGAGACCAGGAGAACATGCTAGTACTACAGTAGTATTATGGTAGTATTATCCAACAACAACCGTATCCAGGGCAACGGTCTCCATAGCGACCCCCCCTCCCGTCTCTCACCCGTCTTTGATCTTGTTGGTTCGCTCCACGTTGTCGATGTCCATGCGGATCTTGTAGTTGACGTTGGCAGGAAGCTCGGAGGCGTTGCCGTCGGCGATGTCCGGGAACACGATGCCCGCCCAGAACTTCTGGTTGCTAAGGAGACCCATGGACTTGTTGACCAGACGCTCCTCGTTAGCAACAGGCTCCAGTTTGTCCAGGTTCACACACTGGGGGGGGGGAGGAGAGAGAGAGAGAGAGAGAGAAAGAGAGAGAGAGAGAGTGACAAAGTTCAGTATCTTCTATTTCAATAACGTGCTACATTATACAATATTGTACTATATAATATAAACCATATACTACATAATGCCTTATGTTATGTTTATACCTATCATAAGGTGTAATGTTATGTTATGTTATGTTTCTACATAACATAACATAACCCAGGCAGCCACCCTGGGTTAAAAAGACAACTTTTGACTTGTGATAGGACGATCCAAGGTCTTAACCTCGCCCCCACAAACCATTGACCAATAGATGATTGGCGCTCGGGGGCCGCGTGACCTTGCTGACCTTGCTGACCAATGACACTCGGACACACTCACCTCCATGAAGCGGGAGATGGTGAGGATAGCCTGGTCAGTCTCGTTGAACACCTCCCTCCAGGTGTAGCCCCCGCCCCCGCGGCCCCCCGGCCCCGCCCCCGCACTCTCCATCTCCTCCGCCGTCTTGGACAGGAAGTGAGACACGTCCGCCACGGTCCACCGGGTGTCGCCCAGACGCTTGTTGAAGAACGCTGCGCTGGCGTTGTTCTGAAGCAGCGTCTGCTATGGGACGGATGCAGTAACGATCGTTTACACCCGACTAGGAGGGGGGGGGGATATTAGTTTTGTCTATGTGAAGGTGCAGATACAGTTTACGTTATAACCAACTAGCGAGGGGGGGGGGCAGTGTTGTGCTATGTGAAGGTGCAGTACCTTAACGTTACCACCACTTTTAGGAGGGGGGGACACTGGGGTCTAGATGTGAAAGGTGCAGTAGCCTTTATCGTTATCACACTAGGAGGGGGGGGGGACAGTGTTAGTCTATGTGGAAGGGGCAGTACCGACGTTATCACCACTAGGTGTTGTCTATCATGACAACACTGCCTCCTAGTGGTGATAACGTGGTACTGCACCTTCACATAGACAACACTGTCCCCCCCTCCTAGTGGTGATAACGTGGTACTGCACCTTCACATAGACAACACTGTCCCCCCCCCTAGTGGTGATAACGTGGTACTGCACCTTCACATAGACAACACTGTCCCCCCTCCTAGTGGTGATAACGTGGTACTGCACCTTCACATAGACAACACTGTCCCCCCTCCTAGTGGTGATAACGTGGTACTGCACCTTCACATAGACAACACTGTCCCCCCCTCCTAGTGGTGATAACGTGGTACTGCACCTTCACATAGACAACACTGTCCCCCCTCCTAGTGGTGATAACGTGGTACTGCACCTTCACATAGACAACACTGTCCCCCCTCCTAGTGGTGATAACGTGGTACTGCACCTTCACATAGACAACACTGTCCCCCCTCCTAGTGGTGATAACGTGGTACTGCACCTTCACATAGACAACACTGTCCCCCCCTCCTAGTGGTGATAACGTGGTACTGCACCTTCACATAGACAACACTGTCCCCCCTCCTAGTGGTGATAACGTGGTACTGCACCTTCACATAGACAACACTGTCCCCCCCTCCTAGTGGTGATAACGTGGTACTGCACCTTCACATAGACAACACTGTCCCCCCCTCCTAGTGGTGATAACGTGGTACTGCACCTTCACATAGACAACACTGTCCCCCCTCCTAGTGGTGATAACGTGGTACTGCACCTTCACATAGACAACACTGTCCCCCCTCCTAGTGGTGATAACGTGGTACTGCACCTTCACATAGACAACACTGTCCCCCCCTCCTAGTGGTGATAACGTGGTACTGCCACCTTCACATAGACAACACTGTCCCCCCTCCTAGTGGTGATAACGTGGTACTGCACCTTCACATAGACAACACTGTCCCCCCTTCCTAGTGGTGATAACGTGGTACTGCACCTTCACATAGACAACACTGTCCCCCCCTCCTAGTGGTGATAACGTGGTACTGCACCTTCACATAGACAACACTGTCCCCCCTCCCTAGTGTAGTGTGATTAACGTGGTACTGCACCTTCACATAGACAACACTGTCCCCCCCTCCTAGTGGTGATAACGTGTACTTGCACCTTCACATAGACACACTGTCCCCCCTCCTAGTGGTGATAACGTGGTACTGCACCTTCACATAGACAACACTGTCCCCCCCTCCTAGTGGTGATAACGTTTGGGTACTGCACCTTCACATAGACAACACTGTCCCCCCCTCCTAGTGGTGATAACGTGGCTACTGCCCGTTCACATAGACAAACACTGTCCCCCCTTCTTCCTAGGGTGATAACGTCGGTAACTGCACCCTTCACATAGACAAACATGTCCCCCCCCTCACTAGTGGTTGATTAACGGTGGGTACTGCACCTTCAACATAGACAACAACACTGTCCCCCCCCCCCCTCCTAGGGTTGATAACGTGGGTACTGCACCTTCACATAGACAACCACTGTTCCCCCCCCTTCCTAGTGGTGATAACGTGGGTACTGCACCTTGCACAATAGACAACACTTGTTCCCCGCCTCCTTAGTGGTGATAAACGTGGTACTGCACCTTTCACATAGACAACACTGTCCCCCCCTACCTAGTGGTTGATAACGTCGGTTACTGCACCTTCACATAGACAACACTGTCCCCCCTCCTAGTGGTGATAACTGGTACTGCACCTTCACATAGACAACACTGTCCCCCCCCTCCTAGTGGTGATAACGTGGTACTGCACCTTCACATAGACAACACTGTCCCCCCCCCTCCTAGTGGTGATAACGTGGTACTGCACCTTCACATAGACAACACTGTCCCCCCCCTCCTAGTGGTGATAACGTGGTAACTGCACTTCACATAGACAACACTGTCCCCCCCTCCTAGTGGTGATAACGTGGTACTGCACCTTCACATAGACAACACTGTCCCCCCCCTCCTAGTGGTGATAACGTGGTACTGCACCTTCACATAGACAACACTGTCCCCCCCTCCTAGTGGTGATAACGTGGTACTGCACCTTCACATAGACAACACTGTCCCCCCCCTCCTAGTGGTGATAACGTGGTACTGCACCTTCACATAGACAACACTGTCCCCCCTCCTAGTGGTGATAACGTGGTACTGCACCTTCACATAGACAACACTGTCCCCCCCCTCCTAGTGGTGATAACGTGGTACTGCACCTTCACATAGACAACACTGTCCCCCCCCCTAGTGGTGATAACGTGGTACTGCATCTCACAAGACAACACTTGTCCCCCCCTCCTAGTGGTGATAACGTGTACTGCACCTTCACATAGGACAACACTGTCCCCCCCTCCTAGTGGTGATAACGTGTACTGCACCTTCACATAGACAACACTGTCCCCCCCTCCTAGTGTGATAACGTGGTACTGCACCTTCACATAGACAACACTGTCCCCCCCTCCTAGTGGTGATAACGTGGTACTGCACCTTCACATAGACAACACTGTCCCCCCCCCCTCCTAGTGGTGATAACGTGGTACTGCACCTTCACATAGACAACACTGTCCCCCCCTCCTAGTGGTGATAACGTGTACTGCACCTCACATAGACAACACTGTCCCCCCCCCTAGTGGTGATAACGTGGTACTGCCACCTGTCGACATAGCAAAACACTGTCCCCCCCTCCTAGTGGTGATAAGTGGTACTGTTCACCTTCACATACGATCAGACTGTCCCCCCCCTCCCTACGTGGTGATTAACGTGGTACTTGCACCCCTTCACATAGACAACATCTTGTTCCCCCCCCTTCCTAGTGGTGATAACGTGGTACTGCAGCCTTCACATAGACAACACTGTCCCCCCTCCATAGTGGGTGATAACGTGGTAACTGCACCTTCACAATAGACAACACTGTCCCCCCCCCTCCTAGTGGTATAACGTGGTACTGCACCTTCACATAGACAACACTGTCCCCCCCCTCCTAGTGGTGATACGTGGTACTGCACCTTCACATAGACAACACTGTCCCCCCTCCTAGTGGTGATAACGTGGTACTGCACCTTCACATAGACAACACTGTCCCCCCCTCCTAGTGGTGATAACGTGGTACTGCACCTTCACATAGACAACACTGTCCCCCCCTCCTAGTGGTGATAACGTGGTACTGCACCTTCACATAGAAACACTGTCCCCCCCTCCTAGTGGTGATAACGTGGTACTGCACCTTCACATAGACAACACTGTCCCCCCCTCCTAGTGGTGATAACGTGGTACTGCACCTCACATAGACAACACTGTCCCCCCCTCCTAGTGTGATAACGTGGTACTGCACCTTCACATAGACAACACTGTCCCCCCCTCCTAGTGGTGATAACGTGGTACTGCACCTTCACATAGACAAGCACTGTCCCCCCCTCCTAGTGGTGATAAACGTGGTAACTCGCACCTTCACATAGACAACACCTGTCCCCCCTCAGTGGTGATTAACGTGGTACGGCACCTTCACATAGACAACACTGTCCCCCCCCTCCTAGTGGTGATAACGTGGTACTGCACCTTCACATAGACAACACTGTCCCCCCCTCCTAGTGGTGATAACGTGGTACTGCACCTTCACATAGACAACACTGTCCCCCCTCCTAGTGGTGATAACGTGGTACTGCACCTTCACATAGACAACACTGTCCCCCCCCCCTCCTAAGTTGGTGATAACGTGGTACTGCACCTTCACATAGACAACACTGTCCCCCCTCCTAGTGGTGATAACGTGGTAACTGCACCTTCACATAGACAACACTGTCCCCCCCCTCCTAGTGGTGATAACGTGGTACTGCACCTTCACCATAGACAACACTGTCCCCCCCTCCTAGTGGTGATAACGTGGTACTGCACCTTCACATAGACAACACTGTCCCCCCCCCTCCTAGTGGTGATAACGTGGTACTGACCTTCACATAGACAACACTGTCCCCCCCCCCCCTAGTGGTGATAACGTGGTACTGCACCTTCACATAGACAACACTGTCCCCCCCCCTCCTAGTGGTGATAACGTGGGTACTGCACCTTCACATAGACAACACTGTCCCCCCCCCCTCCTAGTGGTGATAACGTGGTACTGCACCTTCACATAGACAACACTGTCCCCCCCCCTCCCTATGGTGATAACGTGGTATGCACCTTCACGCATAGACAACGACTGTCCCCCCCCTCCTAGTGGTCGATAACGTGTACTGCACCTTCACATAGACAACACTGTCCCCCCTCCTAGTGGTGATAACGTGTGTACTGCACCTCACATAGACAACACTTGTCCCCCCTCCTAGTGGTGATAACTGGTACTGCACCTTCACATAGACAAACACTGTCCCCCCCCTCCTAGTGGTGATAACGTGGTACTGCACCTTCACATAGACAACACTGTCCCCCCCCCTCCTAGTGGTGATAACGTGGTACTGCACCTTCACATAGACAACACTGTCCCCCCCCTCCTAGTGGTGATAACGTGGTACTGCACCTTCACATAGACAACACTGTCCCCCCTCCTAGTGGTGATAACGTGGTACTGCACCTTCACATAGACAACACTGTCCCCCCCTCCTAGTGGTGATGAACGTGGTACTGCACCTTCACATAGACAACACTGTCCCCCCCCCCTCCTAGTGGTGATAACGTGGTACTGCACCTTCACATAGACAACACTGTCCCCCCCCTCCTAGTGGTGATAACGTGGTACTGCACCTTCACATAGACAACACTGTCCCCCCCCTCTAGTGGTGATAACGTGGTACTGCACCTTCACATAGACAACACTGTCCCCCCCTCCTAGTGGTGATAACGTGGTACTGCACCTTCACATAGACAACACTGTCCCCCCCCTCCTAGTGGTGATAACGTGGGTACTGCACCTTCACATAGACACACTGTCCCCCCCCCCCCTTAGTGGTGATAACGTGGTACTGCACCTTCACATAGACAACACTGTCCCCCCCCCTCCTAGTGGTGATAACGTGGTACTGCACCTCACATAGACAACACTGTCCCCCCCCCCTCCTAGTGGTGATAACGTTGGTACTGCACCTTCACATAGACAACACTGTCCCCCCCCCTCCTAGTGGTGATAACGTGGTACTGCACCTTTCACATAGACAACACTGTCCCCCCCCCCTCCTAGTGGTGATAACGTGGTACTGCACCTTCACATAGACAACACTGTCCCCCCCCTCCTAGTGGTGATAACGTGGTACTGCACCTTCACATAGACAACACTGTCCCCCCCCTCCTAGTGGTGATAACGTGGTACTGCACCTTCACATAGACAAACACTGTCCCCCCTCCTAGTGGTGATAACGTGGTACTGCACCTCACATAGACACACTGTCCCCCCCTCCTAGTGGTGATAACGTGTACTGCACCTCACATAGACAACACTGTCCCCCCTCCTAGTGGTGATAACGTGGTACTGCACCTTCACATAGACAACACTGTCCCCCCCCTCCTAGTGGTGATAACGTGGTACTGCACCTTCACATAGACAACACTGTCCCCCCCCTCCTAGTGGTGATAACGTGGTACTGCACCTTCACATAGACAACACTGTCCCCCCTCCTAGTGAAGGTGCAGTACCACGTTATCACCACTAGGAGGGGGGGACAGTGTTGTCTATGTGAAGGTGCAGTACCACGTTATCACCACTAGGAGGGGGGGGACAGTGTTGTCTATGTGAAGGTGCAGTACCACGTTATCACCACTAGGAGGGGGGGGGACAGTGTTGTCTATGTGAAGGTGCAGTACCACGTTATCACCACCACCACCAGTGTTGTCTGTATCTGAAACACTGTATTTTGTTCTCGGTTACATACTGTATGCAAAATGTGGGTAATCCTAAACCTCATCCTTTTTGTTCCTTTCTGCAACAAAGTTACCTTGTATTCAACAAACAGGAAAAGACTGACACAAATACTACAGAAGAATAATAATAATAATAATAATAATAATAATAATACTGAACACAGAAACACTTTGACATGAACTCCAGCAGAACACAAGAGCTGATGGAATAAATTGAATAAATGCTTCTTAGTTTGACTGCTTTTTACTGCTCATAATTCAGCAGAGGGAGTTTTAGTCTCCAGGAGCCCCTAGAGGTCGGGTGAGTGGCGGTCTGGCTCCAGGTGAGTCCAGGTAGGGGGTGGGGCCAGGACCTACCCGGACCAGGTCCATCTCGCTGCTGTTCTCCATGAAGTCCCACACCTTGGGCTTCACCTCCTGCCACATGGCCCCCAGGTCCCGGAGCACGCCCAGCTCCTGGAAGGTCTTGTTCACCTGCACACACACATATAGTTATATAACTATCATGTAACTATAGTGTAATGTAACTATAATGTAACTATAATGTAACTATAATGTAATGTAGCTCTAGTGCAACTCTAGTGCAACTCTAGTGTAACTCTAGTGTAGCTCTAGTGTAACTCTAATGTAACTCTAGTGTAACTCTAATGTAACTCTAGTGTAACTCTAGTGCAGGCCTGGCCAACCCGCGGCTCCCGAGCCGCATGCGGCTCTTTGTCTGGTTTCATGTCTCTTACGTTCATATCGAATTTTGTGTTTTTTTTGTGCTGTCAAAGTTAACGCGTCATCACAGATGTTGCGCCAAGGATGGGCAATGACGCTACCGTGAGGCACGCGACGGGCTCCGAGTCAGCGTCAGGGTCCGTTAACTAGATAAGACTAAGAAATATTTTGGTGTGTGTGAGAGGAAGAGATGGGGAGATGTTCTTGTGTGTATGATGTGGCTCTTTGCAGTAACACAGTAAAAAAATTGGCTCTTCGTCTCTGACTGGTTGGCCACCCCTGCGCTAGTGTAACTAGTGTAACTCCAGGGTAACTCTAGTGTAACTCTAGGGTAACTCTAGTGTAACTAGTGTAACTCCAGGGTAACTCTAGTGTAGCTCTAGTGTAGCTCTAGTGTAACTAGTGTAACTCTAGGGTAACTCTAGTGTAGCTCTAGGGTAACAGTACCTCGTGGATGATCCTCTGGGTGGCAGGCGTGTCGGGGGTATACAGGATCTTCCCCATCAGCAGGGGCTTCAGAGCTCTCCAGATCATCCTGGAGATCGGGCTGGACTCCAGCGAGGTCATCAGGCTGTTACAGTAGGGGGCTGCATTCCAACACACAAACATGACACTGTTACAGTAGGGGGCTGCATTCCAACACACAAACATGACACTGTTACAGTAGGGGGCTGCATTCCAACACACAAACATGACACTGTTACAGTAGGGGGCTGCATTCCAACACACAAACATGACACTGTTACAGTAGGGGGCTGCATTCCAACACACAAACATGACACTGTTACAGTAGGGGGCTGCATTCCAACACACAAACATGACACTGTTACAGTAGGGGGCTGCATTCCAACACACAAACATGACACTGTTACAGCAGGGGGCTGCATTCCAAAACACAACCATGACACTGTTACAGCAGGGGGCTGAATTCCAACACACAAACATGACACTGTTACAGCAGGGGGCTGCATCGTCACTCACTCGAGGAGTTGTCGTAGGCGGAGACGAAGGAGAACAAAGCAGTAGGTGCAATCGGGTGCAAGAGGGAAGATAGGATGGAGGGCGGTGATTCACAGATTGGAAGGAACAATATTAAACTTTAACTAGTGTTGCATGTTTCCTGCCCACTTTGCTTTGCTTCCCCCTCGCTCCTCCCTCTCCCCTCTCCCTCTCCTTCCCCCGGTTGCCCTGAATAGTCGTGGGCTGAGTCACAGGCTGATGAATGTATTTCCCACATGTCTGCCACAGGTGATAATTAGCCTACCACACGGGAACGGCTCTGTCTGCTCCATGCAAAAAAAGCACAGGTCTCACCCTGCAGCCTTTAGGAGGCTGCTACAAGGTACCTGGTTTTTGCCCAACATCCCGGAACCGAGTCAGGATGTCTGTTTCCTAGTGTGACTCTTGGCATTAACCAACGCTATAACAATGTGAACCTTAATGGACACTCTCACGCAGCAAAGCCTTATCAAAATCAAAACCTTGCCCTGAACAAAAGCCGAGCGCCAAAGCCAAACCCAGACCCTTTCACCACCATTGATATACAAGGGGACTTATTACTGAGCGGTGTCTTGATGGGGAAAACCAATATCAGAGTCTAAGATCCAGCCATCCAAGGTCGCTGACAGGTTGAAGGACAATGCTGCCATGGATTAAGAGGAATCACCCACACACCACACTACCGGAGGAAGAAGAAGTGAAATAGACAGGTTGTCCTTGTGAGTGACATGTGTCCTGTACATGCTCATGTACAAATGATTTTGTGATGTATTCCCCATCAGCAGGGGCTTCAGAGCTCTCCAGATCATCCTGGAGATCGGGCTGGACTCCAGCGAGGTCATCAGGCTGTTACAGTAGGGGGCTGCATTCCAACACACAAACATGACACTGTTACAGTAGGGGGCTGCATTCCAACACACAAACATGACACTGTTACAGTAGGGGGCTGCATTCCAACACACAAACATGACACTGTTACAGTAGGGGGCTGCATTCCAACACACAAACATGACACTGTTACAGCAGGGGGCTGAATTCCAACACACAAACATGACACTGTTACAGCAGGGGGCTGCATCGTCACTCACTCGAGGAGTTGTCGTAGGCGGAGACGGGCTCGTGGTCGCTGTCGTTGCCGTGGTGACCGAACAGTGCCTTGTAGTTGTTGTCCTCGTACCAGTTGAGTGACTTGATCTGCAGGCCGCCGCCCTCCGGGTGTCCACAGACGATGCGCGACACGGCCTGGTAGACCAGCCCCGGGGAGCCCACGGGGGTCGCGGAGGTCAGGAAGCGAACCTCCTTCCGCAGGTCCCTCCAGCTGTCCATGCTGGCCAGCTGAGAGGGGGAGGGGCCAGGAGTTATACTCTCATAGTTCATACTCATCATCATATGTATATTCATGAGGTCAATGTTCTGCTGGTCTCCTGTCTGAACGTTCTCCATTCAAGATTCAACATTTCTTTAATGCCATACCTACAAGTACAATGGAATGCTTACTCCACATTCTCTCCTGCAGTATTCTACAACAACAAACTCTAAACAACTCGTCAACCATGAGTAATAGTACCTCGTAAGTACACTAAAAAGTATTCTGCTAAGCTCCTGAAGCGCTGTAATGTGTGAATGTTATCTCACTAAAGGCTTCGATGTGCATCTCCACTTGTTCACCACTAGCTGGAGCCATGCTGCTAATGCTTCCGCTAACGCTCGCTCCGCTAAGGCTACGCTAACGCTAACGGCATGCCTCCTCTTGCTTTATGTTGCGTTTATCTCAGACACACTCAGCTCTGAGATAAACGTGGCGACCGTTCTGCCTGAGGTGGTGTGTGTGTGTGTGTGTGTGTGTGTGTGTGTGTGTGTGTGTGTGTGTGTGTGTGACCTGGTACAATAACAGAATAAAGACCGACAGAGTATCTTAATGTCGCCCTCAATGTCCCGGCTGTCATATTCTCGTATGATAATCACAGACAAGCGTAACCAACGGCAACCGGACTCCAACATGGAGTACAGGGCGCAGAGTTAGTGTGTGTGTGTCGGGCCAGACGTGACTAACAGGACTAGAGCAGGCAGAATGACCTGGAGTAACCCCAGGATGAGAGAGAGAGCGAGACAGAGAGAGAGAGAGAGAGAGAGAGCGAGAGAGGGAGAGAGAGACCCAGTTCCCATCATATCAACTAATCACATGCTTCTCTCTTACTTTTATGTGTGTGTGTGTGTGTGTATGCGCATAAGTCATGTGTCAGTGTGTGTGTGTGTGTGTGTGTGTGTCTATGTGCATGTGTGTGTTTACCCGGCATTTACTGCATGCACGTATCATTGTATTTGTGCAAATGATTGTGTGTGTATGTGACTGTGTGTGTATGTGTATGTGACTGTGTGCGTGTGTGTGTGTGATTGTGTGTGTATGTGACTGTGTGTGTGTGTGACTGTGTGTGTGTGTGTGTGACTGTGTGTGTGTGTGTGACTGTGTGTGTGTGTGACTGTGTGTGTGTGTGTGACTGTGTGCGTGTGTGTGACTGTGTGTGTGTGTGTCTGTGTGTGCGTGTGTGTGTGACTGTGTGTGTGTGCGTGTGCATGCATGCGTGTGTGTGAACGGCGGTGACCGATAGTAACCCCAGTCTCTTCTCTGATGACACATTAAGATGCTTACGCAGTACACCTGCTTGTGTGTGTGTCTGTGTGTGTCTGTGTGTGTGTGTATGTGTGTGTGTATCCGTGCGTCCGTGTGTGTGTGTTCTCCTGCCAGACAGGCTTTTGTGTGACAATACATATCCCCGAAGGCAAGACCTTTTTTAACACACACACGCATATAAACACAGACACACGCACCCACACACACACACACTGGAATGCGGAGCACAGTGACCGAGAATAACCTGGTTTCTCTGAGCTTGGAGGTTACTAGAGTTTAAAGCCTCCCTCTCTCTCTATGTCTCTCTCTCTCTCCACAGCTAACCAGCACATCCTGACCGCACACCAGTTGCCATAGAAACAGCGCAACCGACTGCGGTGTCATTGGAGGTTTGATTTGCTTCTCTAAACGACTGGGTTTGGTTCCCCTGTTGTGGTCGGAGAGACGCCACGTCGCTAACATCAAGTATATGGCACGATAGATCTATAGATCTATATATGGATCAATCAAACTATATACGATATATATCGATGGGTTGTCATAATGTTTGCTTTGTTTTTAATTAGACTCGATGATCAGCTAACAACCTCACGGCGTTTGTGTCACCATGGCTGCGGGTTAGCTTAGCACAGAGTGAGACGAGAACACATTCCCAGTAGCAGGTTAACATGGTTCACCTGTAGACCAGCAGCAGGTTAACATGGTTCACCTGCAGACCAGCAGCAGGTTAACATGGTTCACCTGTAGACCAGCAGCAGGTTAACATGGTTCACCTGTAGACCAGCAGCAGGTTAACATGGTTCACCTGTAGACCAGCAGCAGGTTAACATGGTTCACCTGTAGACCAGCAGCAGGTTAACATGGTTCACCTGTAGACCAGCAGCAGGTTAACATGGTTCACCTGTAGACCAGCAGCAGGTTAACATGGTTCACCTGTAGACCAGCAGCAGGTTAACATGGTTCACC
>PIJE02003147.1:0-2500 GCA_002895965.2 Coryphaenoides rupestris | reverse complement strand
TAAACCGTATCCTCAGATTATTTCCCTTTGACTCAAACTCCATCTTGTGGGTCAGCCTCCATTTCATGTGTGAACTGTGATCCCCTCAGAGGAAGAGATTAGCATCGCTCATCAAATGAACCGCATTTGATTGGCTGGAAGACGAGATGTTTACATTGAGCTAACATGAAACGCATTAATTCGCAAAGCTATTGAATCATCGGCTGGATTAGTCAACGGCCCACCATCCCTTAACCTCTCCCACAGCCCAATCAATTAACCAATCAGTCCTCCTCTCTGGCCAATCAGACAACCGATAGTGTACGCCGTGACACAGAGGGACCAATCGGGCAGCAGCAGTACTCACCTGAGGTGTTCCTCTGCAGCTTGGCCAGGGCTCGGACCAGACCCTTGTAGCCCTCCAAGCTCCGGTCGTTCTGGGTGTACAGCAGGATCTTCTTAACATCCACGAAGAGACGGGAGATTCTGGAGGGGGGGGGGGGGGGGGAGGGAGGGGGGAGAGAGAGGAAGGGAGGGGAGGGGTCGATTCAGTCCATGATCAAACGTGAAACATCTTCTCTGATTTGGCTGCTTAGTTAATCCCAGCGGACCAGGCTGATCCATCCATCACACATATAAGTGGGTGGACACTCCCACGTGTGATGTCACAAATGGGCAACAATGGCTAACAACAACATCCCACCTGGTGGTTAAAGTCAAGGCCCTGTAGCCCAGCAGGTAGACGCTGGTGTGGGGGGGGGGCGGCGGGGTTAAGGTGTGGAGGTGGTGGTGGTGGAGGCGGGACTTACATGGAGTCGTTGAAGTTCCCGACCACGCCGGGGGTCTCTCCCGGGGTGGGGTAGCGGAAGCAGGGGTTGTTGGCGTTGCACACGATGCCCTGCAGCCA
This sequence comes from Coryphaenoides rupestris, assembly GCA_002895965.2. Lineage (NCBI taxonomy): Eukaryota > Metazoa > Chordata > Actinopteri > Gadiformes > Macrouridae > Coryphaenoides > Coryphaenoides rupestris. The sequence goes on along the minus strand of PIJE02003147.1, from coordinate 1,614 downwards.
GGGCAGCGTGCCGGCAGAGGGCATCGCCTTGTTGGGGAAGTGGCCTGGAAGAGGACAGGAAGTGACACACCAGGGAGTCAGGATCCACAACGCTGTCACAATAAAAGTCTCCTGAGCCACAATACAGGTGAGGAGAGAGGAGAGAGGAGAGAGGGAAGGAGGGGAGAGGAGAGAGGAGAGAGGAGGAAGAGGAGAGGAGAGAAGAGAGAGGAGAGGAGAGGAGAAGAGGAGAGAGGAGAGGACGAGGCGACAGGACAGGCGAGAGTGGGAGCAGGAGGAGGAGACTCTGGCTCCACTGAGCGTCGCTCGAGCTCATGTTTCCAGTGGGGATCTCTTGTGTGTATTCTAAATCCTCAAGAATAATGCTAGTATTCTGTCCTCAATAGTAGAACATTCTACTTTCATCCACTTCGCCGTCTCTAAACTCACAGCCACTTCCTGTCTGTAAAGGGTAAATCTCACCAGCTGATCCAGCAAGCCAAGGCTATGCTAGAAACTATCAAACTTAATTAATTACCTTCAAACCACATGAATACACACACGCACACACACACACGCAACACACACACGCACACACACACGACGCCACACGCACACGCACACGCCAAGCCAAAGTAATACATTGTTTAATAGTAAACTTATAAGACCATTTGGAGCTAATATTTAACATGTGTATGAGCTTCAAAATGTCTGTGTGTGTGTATTGATGATCAATAATGCCAGTAATGTTAGCTCTCCTCGCTGCTTGCTAACACCGGCGGGGGGTTTGGATGCTGACCCCCTGGCCCCCCAGGGGCCATTAAACAAGCACCCCTTGGACTGTGGCCCCTGCAGGTCTCACCTCAGGGTGTGTTTGATTACACAGTGAAGGACCAACAGTTTGCTCTGTCTCGTGCTGCTGGTGAGCGAGTTCAGAACAAGTAAACAGACAAGGCTGGACTTTCCTACTGGATACCAGTAGGAATATTTAGAAGTAATGTCACGTGAAGTAACATGTTGAGGGTCAAAGGTTGAGGAACTAGAAGTGATGAATCTGGGTCTTCTAGGTTTTGTGTGTGTGTGTGTGTGTGTGTGTGTGTGTGTGTGTGTGTGTGTGTGTGTGTGTGTGTGTGTGTATGGTACTCACATTCATGTTGCTCGTAGGGGGGGTAATGAACACGCACGGATATCAGGATGAAGAAGATAATCAGGGGCCACACGATCTCCACCAGGAGTTGGACCTGAGAGGAGAGAGGAGGAGAGAGGAGAGAGGAGAGGAGAGGAGAGGAGAGGAGAGGAGAGGAGAAGAGAGGAAGAGAGGAGGAGAGGAGAGGAGAGGAGGGAGAGAGGGAGAGGAGAGGGAGAGGAGAGGAAGAGAGGGAGGAGAGGAAGAGTAGAAGAGAGAGAGAGAGAGAGAGAAGAGAGAGAGAGGGAATATAGGAGAATATGGAGTTCCGAAAGATATACAGCTCTGTTTTGACTGTGTCACTTTTAGAGACACCCAACGATGTTGGGCCAGTAGTCTTGAGAGGTAGTATTCCACTGTGGTGCGACCAGGTCGGCAGAGTGGGCGACGACCTTCTCACAGGCGAAACAAACCACACTCCTACAGGCTCTAACATACGTGTGCCGTGT
>PIJE02003146.1:31216-46448 GCA_002895965.2 Coryphaenoides rupestris | reverse complement strand
GGAGAGTGCAGGAAGTGCCCGGTCTATTCCAGGGGTTTATATTGAAGTTCCTGACTGTTGCATAGTCACCACTGCTTCAAGTTGAACATGTTAATTAAGTTAGTGAGTTATTTTTTGTTTGATAACCATTTGCACCTGTTGAATCCTCTTAGTTGTATGTTGAGTTTCTGTTTTAATGCCGTAAAGCCTCAATGCCTGATCTTTTGACTAATTAATTTAACATGCCCCTTTTTAACCTAGAGTACGGAGCTGAAGTAATGAACCCACTATCCTAGTATTCATTTGAATAGCTCAGGCCGTCTATGGTCATGAATGCTTCATTTATCTTCATAGAGCCCGGGTTAGGGTTAATCAGGTGTAAGATGTATTGTGTCTCGTTGAACCTAACAGACAATAGCCAGCATGTACCGTGCAACCTGACACTAACCCTTGCCTGTTGGTGTATATAGTTGGAGTCCACTGATACAGGCTACCGGGTGTCACTCTCTGTTATATTATTATTATATGATCTATATATGATATAATTATATTATATTCAGATATAATAATACCATATACAAACTACCGTTTGTTGCTCATTGTTGTCTGTTTTGTTCTGTGTATTCTATTTTTAAGTTCTATGTCTCCTAACTACCTCCTATAAGAGCTGCCCTCTCTACCTGAGTGTGGTCTGTGTCTCTCTACCTGAGTGTGGTCTGTGTCTCTACCTGAGTGTGGTCTGTGTCTCTACCTGAGTGTGGTCTGTGTCTCTACCTGAGTGTGGTCTGTCTCTCTACCTGAGTGTGGTCTGTGTCTCTACCTGAGTGTGGTCTGTGTCTCTACCTGAGTGTGGTCTGTCTCTCTACCTGAGTGTGGTCTGTGTCTCTACCTGAGTGTGGTCTGTGTCTCTATCTGAGTGTGGTCTGTCTCTCTACCTGAGTGTGGTCTGTGTCTCTACCTGAGTGTGGTCTGTCTCTCTACCTGAGTGTGGTCTGTGTCTCTACCTGAGTGTGGTCTGTGTCTCTACCTGAGTGTGGTCTGTGTCTCTACCTGAGTGTGGTCTGTGTCTCTACCTGAGTGTGGTCTGTGTCTCTACCTGAGTGTGGTCTGTGTCTCTACCTGAGTGTGGTCTGTGTCTCTACCTGAGTGTGGTCTGTGTCTCTACCTGAGTGTGGTCTGTGTCTCTACCTGAGTGTGGTCTGTGTCTCTACCTGAGTGTGGTCTGTGTCTCTACCTGAGTGTGGTCTGTGTCTCTACCTGAGTGTGGTCTGTGTCTCTACCTGAGTGTGGTCTGTGTCTCTACCTGAGTGTGGTCTGTGTCTCTACCTGAGTGTGGTCTGTGTCTCTACCTGAGTGTGGTCTGTGTCTCTACCTGAGTGTGGTCTGTGTCTCTACCTGAGTGTGGTCTGTGTCTCTACCTGAGTGTGGTCTGTGTCTCTACCTGAGTGTGGTCTGTGTCTCTACCTGAGTGTGGTCTGTGTCTCTACCTGAGTGTGGTCTGTGTCTCTACCTGAGTGTGGTCTGTGTCTCTACCTGAGTGTTGTCTGTGTCTCTACCTGAGTGTGGTCTGTGTCTCTACCTGAGTGTGGTCTGTGTCTCTACCTGAGTGTGGTCTGTGTCTCTACCTGAGTGTGGTCTGTGTCTCTACCTGAGTGTGGTCTGTGCTCTCTACCTGAGTTGTTGTCTGTGCTCTCTACCTGGAGTGTGGTCTGTGTCTCTCTACCTGAGTGTGGTCTGTGGTCTCTCTACCTGAGTGTGGTCTGTGTCTCTACCTTAGTGCGGTCTGTCTCTCTACCTGAGTGTTGTCTGTGTCTCTACCTGAGTGTGGTCTGTGTCTCTCTACCTGAGTGTGGTCTGTGTCTCTCTACCTGAGTGTGGTCTGTGTCTCTCTACCTGAGTGTGGTCTGTGTCTCTCTACCTGAGTGTGGTCTGTGTCTCTCTACCTGAGTGTGGTCTGTGTCTCTCTACCTGAGTGTGGTCTGTGTCTCTCTACCTGAGTGTGGTCTGTGTCTCTACCTGAGTGTGGTCTGTGTCTCTACCTGAGTGTGGTCTGTGTCTCTACCTGAGTGTGGTCTGTGTCTCTACCTGAGTGTGGTCTGTGTCTCTACCTGAGTGTGGTCTGTGTCTCTCTACCTGAGTGTGGTCTGTGTCTCTACCTGAGTGTGGTCTGTGTCTCTACCTGAGTGTGGTCTGTGTCTCTACCTGAGTGTGGTCTGTGTCTCTACCTGAGTGTGGTCTGTGTCTCTCTACCTGAGTGTGGTCTGTGTCTCTACCTGAGTGTGGTCTGTGTCTCTACCTGAGTGTGGTCTGTATGTCTCTACCTGAGTGTGGTCTGTATGTCTCTACCTGAGTGTGGTCTGTGTCTCTACCTGAAGTGTGGTCTGTGTCTCTCTACCTGAGTGTGGTCTGTGTCTCTACCTGAGTGTGGTCTGTGTCTCTCTACCTGAGTGTGGTCTGTATGTCTCTACCTGAGTGTGGTCTGTGTCTCTACCTGAAGTGTGGTCTGTGTCTCTACCTGAAGTGTGGTCTGTGCTGTGCAGAGTTTAAGGAGGCCTTCCTGCTGTTCGACCGGACGGGCGATGGGAAGATCAGCTACTGTCAGTGTGGAGATGTGATGCGAGCTCTGGGTCAGAACCCCGTCAACGCAGAGGTGCTTAAGGTCCTCGGAAACCCCAAGTCAGAGGGTGACTAGTACCTTATCTTATCTCGGGTTTGATTAAACATCTTCTGGGACTTAATATTAGCCCTGGATTATTATCTTACAAGTAAGGTGTTTTATTTTAAGATGTATTTTCATAGCTGGTTGCATATTTTTGTTTTATTATTTTGTATCCCTTCAACTCTTATTACTGTCCTGTTCGACTGTCCCACCGACATTTATACATCTGACCCTGACCCTGGCTGACTGTGTCCCCGCTGGACAGAGATGAGCTACAAGATGCTGGACTTCGAGCAGTTCCTGCCCATGCTGCAGGCCATTGCCAAGAACAAGAGACACAGACCACACTCAGGTAGAGACACAGACCACACTCAGGTAGAGACACAGACCACACTCAGGTAGAGAGACACAGACCACACTCAGGTAGAGAGGGCAGCTCTTATAGGAGGTAGTTAGGAGACATAGAACTTAAAAATAGAATACACAGAACAAAACAGACAACAATGAGCAACAAACGGTAGTTTGTATATGGTATTATTATATCTGAATATAATATAATTATATCATATATAGATCATATAATAATAATATAACAGAGAGTGACACCCGGTAGCCTGTATCAGTGGACTCCAACTATATACACCAACAGGCAAGGGTTAGTGTCAGGTTGCACGGTACATGCTGGCTATTGTCTGTTAGGTTCAACGAGACACAATACATCTTACACCTGATTAACCCTAACCCGGGCTCTATGAAGATAAATGAAGCATTCATGACCATAGACGGCCTGAGCTATTCAAATGAATACTAGGATAGTGGGTTCATTACTTCAGCTCCGTACTCTAGGTTAAAAAGGGGCATGTTAAATTAATTAGTCAAAAGATCAGGCATTGAGGCTTTACGGCATTAAAACAGAAACTCAACATACAACTAAGAGGATTCAACAGGTGCAAATGGTTATCAAACAAAAAATAACTCACTAACTTAATTAACATGTTCAACTTGAAGCAGTGGTGACTATGCAACAGTCAGGAACTTCAATATAAACCCCTGGAATAGACCGGGCACTTCCTGCACTCTGGAATGCGTTTCCTTCCAGCCAACAGGCACCTTAAATGGTAGTGGAGGGGAGGGGGAGGAGCTCTAGGCCCCACATGTCAATAGTGATTAAACAAACCACATTTAAATCATCAACTACTGTGGCTGACACCAAAAAAGGAAAGGCTCAACACTTCATGGTGAAGTAACAATGCCATATCATATTAAAGAGATGTTTACATCAAAGCCTTTAACTGAACTAGAATGATGACCATAGAAGTGAAAAACTGTTGAATGCAGTTAGTACAACAGGATCTCTGATAGACACACAGTGTTAACTAAGCGTTAACTAAGGGACATGCAAATCACAGCTCAGCACAACCATGAGTCCCTTAACTTACCATGGACCTGCTCGAGGTTAAACTCAATCTGAGAAGGACAAGCAGTTTCAAGGGGGAAGGAAAAGAAAAAAGCCTGGCGTGAAACTACAGTAGGAGACAACAGCAGGGGGTGAAGACCTACCACAGACCTACCACAGACCTACCGTACCTACTGTAGATGACGCTAGATGGTTAGGTTACGGTCAACTACAGTAGATGGTTAGGTTATGGTCAACTACAGTAGATGGTTATGTTATGGTCAACTACAGTAGATGGTTAGGTTATGGTCAACTACAGTAGATGGTTAGGTTATGGTCAACTACAGTAGATGGTTAGGTTATGGTCAACTACAGTAGATGGTTAGGTTATGGTCAATGGTTAGGTTATGGTCAACTACAGTAGATGGTTAGGTTATGGTCAACTACAGTAGATGGTTAGGTTATGGTCAACTACAGTAGATGGTTAGGTTATGGTCAACTACAGTAGATGGTTAGGTTATGGTCAACTACAGTAGATGGTTAGGTTATGGTCAACTACAGCAGCAGAGCGAAGCGCAGACAAGCAGCAGGTGATGGACCAAGGAGCTACAGAAGTGGACTGGTGAGGAGTCTAGATCTAGGGTGAGGTCTAACCTTAGCCAGGACTGGTGGGGGGTCTAGGTCTGGGTCTGAAGGTCTAACCCTAGCCAGGACTGGTGGAGGGTGTAGGTCTAGGAGTGGTGTCTGTACTTACCAAGGATCTGGTCTTCAGAGAAGTCAGACTGTTAAAGACAAATGACCTCTTAGCCACACAATGTAAAGCTGTCCGAGTTAGGGAACATTAACTTGTGCCTTCACAAACCCTGCGTCTGGGACAGGGTTAACCCTAACCCTGATCACTAGTTTAGAGTACGTTACAGTAATAATTGATCACTAGTTTAGAGTACGTTACAGTAATAATTGATCACTAGTTTAGAGTACGTTACAGTAATAATTGATCACTAGTTTAGAGTACGTTACAGTAATAATTGATCACTAGTTTAGAGTACGTTACAGTAATAATTGATCACTAGTTTAGAGTACGTTACAGTAATAATTGATCACTAGTAGATGGTTAGGTTATGGTCAATGTTTAGGTTATGGTCAACTACGGTAGATGGTTAGGTTATGGTCAACTACAGTAGATGGTTAGGTTATGGTCAACTACAGTAGATGGTTAGGTTATGGTCAACTACAGTAGATGGTTAGGTTATGGTCAACTACAGTAGATGGTTAGGTTATGGTCAATGGTTAGGTTATGGTCAACTACAGTAGATGGTTAGGTTATGGTCAACTACAGTAGATGGTTAGGTTATGGTCAATGGTTAGGTTATGGTCAACTACAGTAGATGGTTAGGTTATGGTCAACTACAGTAGATGGTTAGGTTATGGTCAACTACAGTAGATGGTTAGGTTATGGTCAACTACAGTAGATGGTTAGGTTATGGTCAACTACAGTAGATGGTTAGGTTATGGTCAACTACAGTAGATGGTTAGGTTATGGTCAATGGTTAGGTTATGGTCAACTACAGTAGATGGTTAGGTTATGGTCAACTACAGTAGATGGTTAGGTTATGGTCAATGGTTAGGTTATGGTCAACTACAGTAGATGGTTAGGTTATGGTCAACTACAGTAGATGGTTAGGTTAGACAAGAGCAGGTGATGGACCAAGGAGCTACAGAAGTGGACTGGTGAGGAGTCTAGATCTAGGGTGAGGTCTAACCTTAGCCAGGACTGGTGGGGGGTCTAGGTCTGGGTCTGAAGGTCTAACCCTAGCCAGGACTGGTGGAGGGTGTAGGTCTAGGAGTGGTGTCTGTACTTACCAAGGATCTGGTCTTCAGAGAAGTCAGACTGTTAAAGACAAATGACCTCTTAGCCACACAATGTAAAGCTGTCCGAGTTAGGGAACATTAACTTGTGCCTTCACAAACCCTGCGTCTGGGACAGGGTTAACCCTAACCTTGATCACTAGTTTAGAGTACGTTACAGTAATAATTGATCACTAGTTTAGAGTACGTTACAGTAATAATTGATCACTAGTTTAGAGTACGTTACAGTAATAATTGATCACTAGTTTAGAGTACGTTACAGTAATAATTGATCACTAGTTTAGAGTACGTTACAGTAATAATTGATCACTAGTTTAGAGTACGTTACAGTAATAATTGATCACTAGTTTAGAGTACGTTACAGTAATAATTGATCACTAGTTTAGAGTACGTTACAGTAATAATTGATCACTAGTTTAGAGTACGTTACAGTAATAATTGATCACTAGTTTAGAGTACGTTACAGTAATAATTGATCACTAGTTTAGAGTACGTTACAGTAATAATTGATCACTAGTTTAGAGTACGTTACAGTAATAATTGATCACTAGTTTAGAGTACGTTACAGTAATAATTGATCACTAGTTTAGAGTACGTTACAGTAATAATTGATCACTAGTTTAGAGTACGTTACAGTAATAATTGATCACTAGTTTAGAGTACGTTACAGTAATAATTGATCACTAGTTTAGAGTACGTTACAGTAATAATTGATCACTAGTTTAGAGTACGTTACAGTAATAATTGATCACTAGTTTAGAGTATGTTACAGTAATAATTGATCACTACTTCAACACTCGGCTAACAAACAGACTTTTCATTTATAAACGAAGACAACATTACCAGCTGCTGGGGACCCACCATGGTAGTCTAGTCCTGAAGAGTCTAGTCCTGGAAGAGTCTAGTCCTGAGTTCTGGAAGAGTCTAGTCCTGGAAGAGTCTAGTCCTGAAGAGTCTGAGTTCTGGAAGTGTCTAGTCCTGGGAGAGGAATGCGCGTAACCGGGGACGCGTCATAGGTCTGAAGCGCGCATCGCCGCGACGTGAACGCGCATCGCACGTCTCTCTCCGCCTGCATCACGCGCACGACTGCATATATGTCCCGAGCGAGAAACTCGATTATTATTATTAATATTATTATTATTATTATTATCATCATTATCCTTATTATTATTATTATTCTTATTATTATTATTATTATTATTATTATTATTATCATCATTATCATTATTATTATTATTATTATTATTATTATTATATTTATTATTATCATTATCATCATTATCATTATCGTTATTATTATTATTATTATTATTATTATTATTATCAATAATAATATATTTTATTATCATCATTATCATATCATTATCATTATTATTATTATCGTTATTATTATATTATTATCTCATTATCATATGATCATTCATTATTATTATTTATTATTTTATTATTATTATATTATTATTATTATCATCATCATTATCGTTATTATTATTTATTATTATTATTATTATCATTATCATTATCGTTATTATTTATTAATATTATTATTATTATCATTATCATTATCGTTATTATTATTATTATTATTATCGTTATTATTATAATATTATTATTATCATCATTATCATTATCGTTACTATTATTATTATTATTATTATCATCATTATCATTATCGTTATTATATTTATTATTATTATCATCATCATTATCGTTATTATTAATAATATTATTATTATCATCATTATCATTATCGTTACTATTATTATTATTATTATTATCATCATTATCATTATCATTATCGTTATTATTATTATTATTATTATTATTCATCATCATTATCGTTATTATTATTATTATCATTATCGTTATTATTATTAATATTATTATTATTATCATCATTATCATTATCGTTACTATTATTATTATCATCATTATCATTAGCATTATTATTCTCATTCTCATTATTATTCTTATTATTCTTATTATTCTTATTATCATTATCATTATCATTATGATCATTATTATATAGTCATAGTGGGGGGGGGGGGGGGCGCCCCCCTGGTGACGGCAGGAACATGGAAGTCATAGCGCCCCCTGGTGACGGCAGGACATGGAGTCATAGCGCCCCCTGGTGACGGCAGGACATGGAGTCATAGCGCCCCCTGGTGACGGCAGGACATGGAGTCATAGCGCCCCCTGGTGACGGCAGGACATGGAGTCATAGCGCCCCCTGGTGACGGCAGGACATGGAGTCATAGCGCCCCCTGGTGACGGCAGGACATGGAGTCATAGCGCCCCCTGGTGACGGCAGGACATGGAGTCATAGCGCCCCCTGGTGACGGCAGGACATGCCTAACCCTAACGAACCCGAGGAGCAGCTCATCGCAGCTCATCGCAGTTCATCGCTGCTTACAGTTTGTATTTGTCGTTATATTCGTTGTTTTTATTCTTATATATTTTAGACATTAATGAGTGTTTGTAACTCGGCTGTAATTGACTGGACGACGCTGACAGCTGACGTGGACTTACTTGTTCACTAGAACATTTTTATTTAATTTTCAGACATTCATTTATTGACTTTTAATCTCAGAAGAACCGAAAGGTTTTTTATTGTTTGTATCTCAACAGAATGAGTCATGGGCCCATAAGAATGCATTAGAAATGCCAATGCCGTCCACTAGATGGAGTCAGAGAGCGTGACCCTGGATCAGCTCTCTGACTTAATGGAGAAAGTGTCAAATACATCCAATCAATAAATAATCATGACAACTATTCATACTGAAAAGGTATTTCAACAGGTAAGAACGACTGGGTGGGCTATAATCATTCAAATATAATAATAATCATTCAAATATAATAATAATCATTCAAATATAATAATAATCATTCATCATTCAAATATATAAATTATCATTCAAATATAATAATAATCATTCAAATATAATAATAATCATTCATCATTCAAATATAATAATAATCATTCAAATTAAATAATAATGATCATTCAAATAATCAATAACAGCAGCATAGGCCGACATGAACAGAGTGATGCCAAACTGATGTGGGTCAGGAATACAGGAGTTAGATTGGCTCAGGGTTAACCTTAAGGGTTAGGCTTAGGCTCAGGGTTAACCCTAAGGGTTAGTGTTAACCTTAAGGGTTAGGCCTAGGCTCAGGGTTAACCTTAAGGGTTAGCGTTAACCTTAAGGGTTAGCGTTAACCTAAGCATGTATTAGGAGTGTAGAACGAGCCAGGGAAGCTTGTCTCTAAGGAGGCCACCTCCTCCCTCTCACTGCTGTCCCACATTGGAGCAACAAGGCTAAATATAATCATGAAGCCTCGCTCATCATTTATTTATTATTTATTATCTTGTATGTTGTCAATACAACTGTGATGTTCTGTGAGTTCACCATGAGAACTAAAGCAGCTCAGAAGCTTGTTCCCATATCAAGTTAAATAAAAACATATTTTTATTTGGTCGCAAACATATCTTGTTTCTCCAAATAACAATAATTTGAGCATAGAAAGTGGACAACTCTGCGTGACCCACAGTAGCTTGGTCACAGACGAGCTCACTCACCTCCAGGGTGCTGGGGTCAAACGGGAGGTCGGACGGGCGCAGCGTCCGGGGCCTCTGCTCCAGAGCTGCTTTGGGAGCTACGGGACCCGCAGGGAGGCAGGGGAACGGGGGGCCCAGCCTCAGCTGGGGCCCTTGTGAGGGACTCTTCTTCAGGGAGCCTTCTTTCTTGGGTGCCATTTCTCTCTTCTGTCCAGAAACCAGCGTTGGACACCGTCCACTGTGGTGGGCGTCCCTGCTTTGACCAGCTGCTGCTAGCTGGCTGGCTCACTGACTGACTGACTGACTGGCTGGTTGACTGGCTGGCTGGCTGACTGACTGGCTGGCTGGCTGACTGGCTGGCTGGCTGACTGGTGGTGGAAGTGTGGAGCAAACTGGAGCAGAGCTGCAGTTATGAGGAAAATTGTGTCAGATGGGAGAGAGGGAGAGAGAGAGAGAGAGAGAGAGAGAGAGAGAGAGAGAGGAGAGAGAGAGAGAGAGAGAGACGAGGGCCCAGAGAGGGTAGGAGAATGGTGGGGGTAAGAGAGAGAGAGAGCAAGGCGTATGTATGTGTGTGTGTGTGTGTGTACTCTTTGTAAGTCGCTTTGGATGAAAGCGATAAATACCCTCAATGTAAATGTAAATGTAAATGTAAATGTAAATGTAAATGTGGAAACCAATGTAGTAGCACGGTGCCGTGGGTTTATAGCTATATAGCTCACTTATTACAGCTGCATAGCTTTAGAAGCGAGTTCCTTTTTAATTATTCCTGGAATAATAGCCTACTCAACACATTTCACAATAAATAAATATATAATATATATATACTATCTCAGTCAGACCATTGCTTGCAAGATGTAGGTCAGCTAAAACTAGCTCATTTGTTAATATCAGGATACCGGAAATAAATAAATAAATAAATAAATAACGTTTAATCTCTGAATTAATTACATAGAATAAGAGGTCAATGTTGTACAACCCTGATGCAACAAGCCACATATCCTTTAAATAATAGACAGGCCTAACCCATTTAGTACAAAAATATATAACACGATTTTGTATAGTTGTTATAAATAAGGAGGACCCAAACTCAGGCAGCGGAATTAACTTAAATGGTTTTCGTAAAATAAACTAAATAGAACTAAGACACAAAACGGCACGGCAAAAACATAACCTAGAATATGTGGACGTGAAACAGACGTGAGAACCACGGCAACAACGAGGTGACCAGGAGCACTGGAGGAATGTGTAACAGAACTATACAAATATTACAAATATCACAAATTGAAGGGAAAGTATCAGAATATCCACATAATTTACAGTCTTTACAGCAAAAAGAGCAGTTTTGCAATATGACCAAATGAGCAAATAAACAGCAAGGAATATGAATAAGTAAGCATATCAACAACAAGGCAATATAAAAAGTGTCGTATCAAGTCATGTCGTAAGACTATGTGGCATGTACTGTGTACTAACCATGTGTGTGGTGTGTGTGTGTGTGTGTGTCAGTGTGTGCATGGAAGGGGCAGTGGGGGGTCCCTAGTGAGGTCAGAGGTCACAGTGTTGGAACTGGCAGGGTGGTGAGGATCCTTCATGATCCTGCAGGCTCTGGTTCCACACCTCCTGGAGTACAGGTCCTGCAGGGTGGTGAGGATCCTTCATGATTCTGCAGGCTCTGGTTCCACACCTCCTGGAGTACAGGTCCTGCAGGGTGGTGAGGATCCTTCATGATCCTGCAGGCTCTGCTTCCACACCTCCTGGAGTACAGGTCCTGCAGGGTGGTGAGGATCCTTCATGATCCTGCAGCCTCTGGTTCCACACCTCCTGGAGTACAGGTCCTGCAGGGTGGTGATGATCCTTCATGATCCTGCAGGCTCTGCTTCCACACCTCCTGGAGTACAGGTCCTGCAGGGTGGGGAGCGTAGTGCCAATAGTGCCCTCAGCTGAACGCACCACCCCTCTGCAGAGTCCTCCTGTCCTGAGAGGAGCTGTTGCTGAACCAAGTTTCAAGTTTCAAGTTTCAAGTATTTTATTGTCACTTCACAATTTACACGTGAGTATAAGCAGTGAGTGAAAAACTTTTTGTGCAAAACGCCCGACAGCCGACAGTAATTATAAAGGAATACAAAATAGAATAGAACTACAAAATAGAAATAGAACTATAAATAGAATTTCTATGTAAAATAAGTAAATGAAATATAAAATGAAATGGAATATACAGCAAAACCAGACAGTGATGCTTCCTGTCAGGATGCTCTCCAGGTCTGGAGGATCCTCTGGGAGACTCAGAACTTCCTCTGTCAGATCCTCTGTGATGTGAACTCCCAGGTACCTGAAGCTGCTGCCCCTCTCCAAAGCAGTCCCATTATCCCAGAACATCAGAATACATGAAAACAAGAACTAAACAAATACACACCCAGGGAACACCCAGGGAACACCCAGGGAACACACAAGGAAGGAGGTATGCAGGTGGGGGGAGACAGAAACACAACAAAGACACGTGGTGGATGAAAACAAATACTAACAAATGGTAACGATAATACATACAATGTCCAGCAGGGGGCGCCAAAACACATAACATATCACTTGAGGGGGACAGAGACAGACGTGACAAAACGTCTCAACAGATTAGTACCTCCTCCCTCAAATTACTAAAGAAATGATGACACTTCGTCCCCTTAAAACACTGGCAAGGGTTCACCCTAACCCTAACCCTAACTCTAACCCTAACCCTAACCCTAACCCTAACCCCCCCAACCACCTGATCTATCCGTAAAACTATTAAGATAGGGGACAGCTCAGAGGGCCCCTCAGAGGGCCCCTCAGAGGGCCCCTCAGAGGCCCATGATGCAGTTCTCTCTGACACCATCACCTGCCATTCATTGTTCTTGACCAAAGTCTTGACCAAAACTACAAATCAGAGAAAATCTTAAGGATTGGAAGATGCATCACGTCTATGAGAGCCGACCGAGCAACAAACCTTCTCTGCTCTTATTGAAACACATTATTTATTTTAAAACAACTCATCATTTGGATAACTTTGTTGTCATTCACACAGGCCTGCACAATAACAGTCAAATAACATCTACAGCATTTGAATTTGATGGAGAAAAAAAAAGTGTTTTTGTCGGTTGGTGTAATTTGGGCTGTTGGATTAGTCACTTATTTGCATAATGGTCACAGGGGGGTCAGACGCACCTGATCACAGTGTGGCTCCAAGCCAGCCACATGTCACCATTTATTTGACCAATTAAAAGAGAATAATAGCACCTGTATTGGTCCGTGTGTGTGTGTGTGTGTGTGTGTGTCAGGTTTCAAGGCAACAACAACATGTTGATATCTGCTGCAGACTGAGGATTCAGAAGGTCGATCCAGAGAGGTGTTGGGCCTACAGATGAGAGGCTGTGATTAGTGGCTCAGGACGTCTCTCTCTCCATCACACCCCTGGGACTCACCCCCCTGAGGAGTGGCAGCAGGCAGATGGATCCTCCTCCCCCTCTCCTCCACCTCTCCTCCCCCTCTCCTACACCTCTCCTCCCCTCTCCTCCACCTCTCCTCTCCTCCACCTCTCCTCCCCCTCTCTCCCCCTCTCTCCCCTCTCCTCCACCTCTCCTCCACCCTCTCTCCCCCTCTCCTCCACCTCTCCTCCCCCTCTCCTCCACCTCTCCTCCCCCTCTCCTCCACCTCTCCTCCCCCTCTCCTCCACCTCTCCTCCCCCTCTCCTCCCTCTCCTCCACCTCTCCTCCACCTCTCCTCCACCTCTCCTCCACCCCTCTCCCTCTCTCCACCCCTCCTCCACCTCTCCTCCACCTCTCCTCCCCCTCTCCTCCCCCTCTCCTCCACCTCTCCTCCCCCTTTCCTACACCTCTCCTCCACCTCTCCTCCCCCTCTCCTACACCTCTCCTCCACCTCTCCTCCACTTCTCCTCCACCTCTCCTCCCCCTCTCCTCCACCTGTCCTCCACCCTTCTAGCTCCACCTTGTTGAAGCCCCAGGAGCCAGTATCCTGAATATGAAGCCCAGGCTCCGGCTTAGAGAGCGACCCCCAGAGTAGAGACACTACTAAACCCAAGGAAAGGTGGGGTTAGGGTTAGGGTTAGGGTTAGGGTGAGGGAAGGGTTACAGGTTATGAAAGGGTTAGGATAAGGGTTTAGAAATGTGACGGCTAGTAGGGTTATGGTTAAGATTAAGAAAGGGTTAGGGTTATAAAAGATTAGGGTTACCAAAGGTATACGCTATAAATCTGACATCGAAAAGCCTTTCCGAAAAAAACTTGGTTTGTGAAACGATTGTAAACACAAATCATAAAAATCATTAGAAACTACCAATAAGTTCTGGTAATAATTAATCATATGAATGATATTGTGCAACCAATCATTTCCTAAATGATTGAAAAAAGACGGTTGATGTTCAGCCTTGAAACGATAGGTTAGGTTAATAAGCTGCATTAGTTACACACATGTTGTAGAACATTGCTGATAAAACATGTCTGGGCTGCTTGGCAACACATAGAACAAGTATTTACATGTTATATCTACACATATAGAACATGTATTTACATGTTATATCTACACATGTATTTACATGTTATATCTACACATATAGAACATGTATTTACATGTTATATCTACACATGTATTTACATGTTATATCTACACATGTATTTACATGTTATATCTACACATATAGAACATGTATTTACATGTTATATCTACACATGTATTTACATGTTATATCTACACATGTATTTACATGTTATATCTACACATATAGAACATGTATTTACATGTTATATCTACACATATAGAACATGTATTTACATGTTATATCTACACATGTATTTACATGTTATATCTACACATGTATTTACATGTTATATCTACACATATAGAACATGTATTTACATGTTATATCTACACATGTATTTACATGTTATATCTACACATATAGAACATGTATTTACATGTTATATCTACACATGTATTTACATGTTATATCTACACATATAGAACATGTATTTACATGTTATATCTACACATGTATTTACATGTTATATCTACACATATAGAACATGTATTTACATGTTATATCTACACATGTATTTACATGTTATATCTACACATATAGAACATGTATTTACATGTTATATCTACACATGTATTTACATGTTATATCTACACATATAGAACATGTATTTACATGTTATATCTACACATGTATTTACATGTTATATCTACACATATAGAACATGTATTTACATGTTATATCTACACATGTATTTACATGTTATATCTACACATATAGAACATGTATTTACATGTTATATCTACACATGTATTTACATGTTATATCTACACATGTATTTACATGTTATATCTACACATATAGAACATGTATTTACATGTTATATCTACACATGTATTTACATGTTATATCTACACATATAGAACATGTATTTACATGTTATATCTACACATGTATTTACATGTTATATCTACACATATAGAACATGTATTTACATGTTATATCTACACATGTATTTACATGTTATATCTACACATGTATTTACATGTTATATCTACACATATAGAACATGTATTTACATGTTATATCTACACATGTATTTACATGTTATATCTACACATATAGAACATGTATTTACATGTTATATCTACACATGTATTTACATGTTATATCTACACATATAGAACATGTATTTACATGTTATATCTACACATGTATTTACATGTTATATCTACACATATAGAACATAT
>PIJE02003146.1:17893-31191 GCA_002895965.2 Coryphaenoides rupestris | reverse complement strand
GTGATTAACATGTTATAGGGACACATATTAGGATAGCATTGTAGTTTACGATGTTAGTAGGTCTACACATGTAGTTTACATGTGATATCTACACATGTATTTTACGATGTACTCTAACGAATAAGAACATGTATTACATGTTTATATCTTACACATGTATGTTACATGTTGATCTACACATAGTAAGAAACATGTATTGTACTTGTTAGTATATACACATGTATTTGACATGTTATACTCTACACATGTATTACCTTTAATGCTACACACTGTATTTACATGTTATTATCTACACATAATAGAACATGAGTATTTACATCGTTTATCCACATATAGAACATGTATTTACAGATGGTATATCTACACATGTAATTTACATGTTAATCTTTCTACACATGTTTACATGTTAATCTACACATATCATGGAACATTGTAATTGTTACATGTCTAATATCTAACATGTAAGTTTACATGGTTATAATCTACACATATACGAACATGTGATTGTTTACATGTTAATATCTACACATGTATTGACATTGTAAGTCTACACACATGCAGAACATGTATTTAACATGTTTATCTCCACATATAGAACATGTATTTACATCGTTAATATCTACACATGTATTTCATGTTATACTCTACACATATAAGAAAGCATGTAATTACATGTGTTTTAGTGTGCGGGGTGGGAGGGTGTGTTTGGGGCCGCCCCCCTGTGAAAATATCCCAAACAAAAAAAATAAAATCGTGGGGGTTAGAACATGTATTTACATGTTATATCTACACTTATTTACATGTTATATCTACACATGTATTTACATGTTATCTACCACCATTATAAAGAACATGTATTTACAATTGTAATATCTACACATATTGAAACCATGTATTAATCATTTATATTCTACACATGATGTACATTGTTATAGTTACAAAATAGTACATGTTATCATCTACACATACTAGAAGCATGTATTACATGTTATCATCTACACATGTATTACATTTATATCTACGACAGTGTAGAAATGTATCTTACATGTTAATAATTCTACACATATAGAACATGAATTTTAACATGTTTATATCTACACCATGTAATTTACATGTATATTACACGAATAATAGAACTGATTTACATGTTATATTACAGCATTATTTACATTTATATCTACACATGTATTTAACATGTTATATGCTACACAATACGAACATCGGTATTTACATGTAATCTACAACAATGTATTTACATGTATATCTACCAGCCATATAGAACATGTATTACATTGTATAAATCTACAAATGGTACGAACATTATTTACATGTTTACTACACACCTTATTATGAACATTGTATTTTACATGTTTATTCTACACATGTATTTTATCATTATTCTAACACATGTATCTACATTTATTCTAACTATGTACTTAACATGTTATATCTACACATGTATTACATGTATTTCTACAACATGTATGTACATGTTATTACACATATAGCATTGTATTTACATGTTATATTCGACACATGTATTGACATGTTATAGTCTAACAAATGTATTTACATGTTATGATCTACACATGTATTTACATGTTATATCTACACAATAAAACATGATGTATTTACTGTTATATCTACACATGTATTTACATGTTTTATATCTACTACATATATAAACATGTATTTACATGTATAGTCTACAACATGATTGTCATGTTATAATCTACACATAATAGAACATGTATTTACATGTTATATCTACAGTCATGTATTTACATGTTATACTCTACACCATTAGAACTGTATTTAACCATGTTATATCTACAACATATAGATTACATGTATTTCATGTATATCTACACATGGTATTTACATGTTATATCTAACACATATAATACAGTGATACATGTTATAGTCTACCACCATTATTTTACATGTTATAATCTACACATGTATTACATGTTATATCTACACATTAGACATGTATTTACATGTTATAATATCACATGTATTTACTATGTTAATCTACACATGTATTTACAGTGTAGATATAATACATGGTAACATGTTATATCTACACATGTAGAACATGTATTACATGTTAATATCAACAGCATGTATTGTACATGTTATATGCCTAACATATAGAACATGTATTACATGTATATCTCACATGTATTTACAATGTTATATCTACACATATAGAACATGGTATTTCATGTTAATTACACATGTATCTTACATGTTATATCTTACACATGTATTTACATGTAAATCTACAACATATAGAAACATGTAATTTAACATGTCTAACTAATCTACACATGTATTACCATTTAATCATTCTACAACATTATTTACTATGTTTATTCTACACATGTAGAACATGTGTATTTACATGTTAATATCTACACAATAAACAATGTATTACAATGTTATATCTAGCACATGTATTTACAGTTATATTACACATGTAGAACAAGTATTTACATGTTATAGTCTACACTGTGTTTTACATGTTATAAATCTATCACACATAGAACATGTGTTTAACATGTTATATCTACTACATGTTACATGTTATATCACTTCAGTATAGCTGTTTATGTTATATCTACACATGTATTTCATGTTATATCTGTATTACAGTATTTAACAAAATTTGTTTTTTATTATTTCTACACATGTAAATTTACATGTTTATATCTAACATATAGAAGACATTATTTGAACATGTTATATCTTACAGCATTAGAACATGTATTTTACATGTTATATCTACACATGTATTTACAATGTTTATAATCTACACATATAGACATGTATTACATGTGTATAGCTAACACATGTAGTTACATGTATAGTCTACACATGTAGAACATGTATTTACATGTTATATCTACATATAGAACATGTATTTACAATTTATATTCACACATGTATTTACATCGTTATATTACACATATAGAAACGTTTACATGGTTTATGTATCTACACAATGTATTTACATGTATATTCTCACATGAAACATGTATTTACAATGTTATTCTACCATGTAGTTTACATGTTATATCTACACATATAGACATGGTAATTTACATGTTATATCTACACATATAGACATGTATTTACATGTATATCTACAAAACATTATGTTACATGTTATCTAACACATATATTAACATGTTATATCTACACATATAGAACATGTTTACATGTTGATATTCTACAGCAATATAGGAAACGATGTAAATTAATGTTATATCTACAAACATTATTTACATGTTATAGATCTACACTATGATAGAAACAGTATTTACATGCTTAATAATCTACACATGTATTTCATGTTAATATCTACACATGATAGAACAATGTATGTTACATGTTTATCTATCACAATGTAATTTTACATATTTATATCTACAACATATAGAAACATGTATTTACATGTTTAAATCTAACATTATAGAACTGTATTTACATGTTAATAGTCTACACATGTATTTGTTACATGTTAATTATCTACAACATGTATGTTACATGTTATATCTTACCAATGATAGAACAAATGTTATTTACATGGTTATACGTACACATGTATTTTAACATGTTAGTATTAGCACATATAGATTACAGTGTAATTGTACATGTTATATCTACACATGTATTTACAGTTATCACACATTAGTAGAGACAATGTATTGTACATGTATATCTACCAGTATTTACATGTATATAAGTCTACACATGTAAATTTACACATGTGTGTATATCTACACATGTAAAAATTTACATATTAGTATCTACACATGTATGTACATGTTTAACTACACATGTATTTACATGTTATATCTACACATATAAGAACATGTATGTTACATGTGGTTATCTTGGTAAGGTGTATCGTGTATGGGTTATCTTTAATGGTTATCTTGGTATGGTTATCTTGTATGGTTATCTGTATGGTTATTCGTGTAATGAGGTTACCTTGTATGGTGTATCTGTAATGGTTATCTCTGTTGGGTTATTTGTAGGGTTGAATGCTTCGTATGGTTATTCTTGTATGGTTATCTTGTAATGGTTATCGTTGTGGGGTATCTTGTATGGTGTATCATTGTATGGTTAATTCTTGTAGTGGTTATCTTGTATGGTTATCGTGTTGGTTATCTTGTATGGTTTTTAAAAAAATCTTGTATGTGTTATCTTGTGTGGTATCTTGTAGGGTTTATCTTGTGATGTTATCTTGTATGGGTTATCTGGTATGGTATCTTGGTAGTGGTACTTGTAGTGGTTATCTTGTATGGTTATCTTGTAGTTATCTTGTAGGGTTAGTGTGGTATGGTTATCTTGTATGGTCTATCTTGTATGGTGATCTTTGTATGGTTATCGTATGGTTATCTTGGTAATGGTTATCTTGTATGGTTATCTTGTATTGGTGTATCTTGTATGGTTATCTTGATGGTTTATTCCTTTGGGGTTATCCTTGGTATGGTTATCTGTGTATGGTTATCTTGTAGGGGTTGCTTGTAGTGGTTATCGTTGTAGGTATTCTTTGTTAGGGTTTATTCTTGTATGGTTATCTTGTATGGTTTATCTTGTATCGGTATCTTGATGTTTATCTTGTATGGTTATCCGTTGTAATGGTTATTGTGTATGGTTATCTGTAGGGTTATGCTTGTATGGTTATCTTGTAGGTATCTTGTAGGGTTATCGTTTGTAGGGTTAACGTGTATGTATCTTGTATTTATCTTGCTAGGTTTATCGTTGTATGTTATCTCTTTATGGTTAATCTTGTATGGTTATCTGTATGGTTTCTTGTAGGGTTATCTCGTATGCTTACTCTTGTCATGGTTATGCTTTTAATGGTACTTGTATGGTTATCTGTAGGGTTATCCTGTAGGGTTATCGTGTATGTTACTTTGTATGCGTTATCGTTGTAGGGTTATCTGTAGGTTATCTTGTATGGTAGTCCTTGTATGGGTTATCTTGTATGGTATCTTGTATGGTTGTATCTTGGTATTGGTTATCTTGTACGGGTGTATCTTGTTAGGGTTATCTTGTATGGTTATCTTGTAGGGTTAAAAAGTTGGTTATCTTGTATGGTTATCTTGTATGGTTATCTTGTATGGTTATCTTGTATGGTTATCTTGTATGGTTATCTTGTAGGGTTATCTTGTAGGGTTATCTTGTATGGTTATCTTGTATGGTTATCTTGTATGGTTATCTTGTATGGTTATCTTGTATGGTTATCTTGTATGGTTATCTTGTATGGTTATCTTGTAGGGTTATCTTGTATGGTTATCTTGTATGGTTATCTTGTATGGTTATCTTGTATGGTTATCTTGTATGGTTATCTTGTATGGTTATCTACACATGTGTTAACACATTCCTGTATGGTTATCTTGTATGGTTATCTTGTAAGGGTTATCTTGTATGGTTATCTTGTAGGGTTATCTTGTATGGTTATCTTGTATGGTTATCTTGTATGGTTATCTTGTATGGTTATCTTGTATGGTTATCTTGTAGGTTATCTTGTATGGTTATCTTGTAGGGTTATCGTGTATGGTTATCTTGTATGGTTATCTTGTAGGGTTATCTTGTATGGTTATCTTGTATGGTTATCTTGTAGGGTTATCTTGTATGGTTATCTTGTATGGTTATCTTGTAGGGTTATCTTGTATGGTTATCTTGTATGGTTATCTTGTAGGGTTATCTTGTATGGTTATCTTGTATGGTTATCTTGTATGGTTATCTTGTATGGTTATCTTGTATGGTTATCTTGTAGGGTTATCTTGTATGGTTATCTTGTATGGTTATCTTGTATGGTTATCTTGTATGGTTATCTTGTATGGTTATCTTGTATGGTTATCTTGTATGGTTATCTTGTATGGTTATCTTGTAGGGTTATCTTGTATGGTTATCTTGTATGGTTATCTTGTATGGTTATCTTGTATGGTTATCTTGTATGGTTATCTTGTATGGTTATCTTGTATGGTTATCTTGTATGGTTATCTTGTAGGGTTATCTTGTATGGTTATCTTGTAGGGTTATCTTGTATGGTTATCTTGTATGGTTATCTTGTATGGTTATCTTGTATGGTTATCTTGTAGGGTTATCTTGTATGGTTATCTTGTATGGTTATCTTGTAGGGTTATCTTGTATGGTTATCTTGTATGGTTATCTTGTATGGTTATCTTGTATGGTTATCTTGTAGGGTTATCTTGTATGGTTATCTTGTATGGTTATCTTGTATGGTTATCTTGTATGGTTATCTTGTATGGTTATCTTGTATGGTTATCTTGTATGGTTATCTTGTATGGTTATCTTGTATGGTTATCTTGTATGGTTATCTTGTATGGTTATCTTGTATGGTTATCTTGTATGGTTATCTTGTATGGTTATCTTGTATGGTTATCTTGTATGGTTATCTTGTATGGTTATCTTGTAGGGTTATCTTGTATGGTTATCTTGTATGGTTATCTTGTATGGTTATCTTGTATGGTTATCTTGTATGGTTATCTTGTAGGTTATCTTGTATGGTTATCTTGTAGGGTTATCTTGTATGGTTATCTTGTATGGTTATCTTGTAGGGTTCATCTTGTATGGTTATTCGATTTGTATGGTGTTCTATTGTAATGGTTATCTTTGTAATGGTTATCTTGTATGGTTATCTTGTAAGGGAGTCCCTTGTAGGGTATTATCTTGTATGGTTGTATCTTGTATGGTTATCTTGTATGGTTTATGCGTCGTAGGGTCTATCTTGTAATGGGTTCATCTTGTATGGATTATCTTGTATGGTTATCTTGTTAGGGTTATCCTTGTATGGTTATCTAGTATTGGGTTTATCTTTGTAGGGTTATCTTGTAGGGTTTCTTGTATGGTTCATCTTGTAATGGTTATCTTTGTCATGGTTATCTTGGTATGGTTATCTTGGTATTGTGTTATCTTGTAGGGTTATCATTGTATGGTTATCTTGTAATGGTTACCATATCTTGTAATGGTTTATCTACACATGTGTTACACCATTCCTGTACCTCGCCCAGGCAAGATTATGGAAGTTTTTGGTTGTTTGTTAAGTTTTCTAAATTCTTTTGTGTGTTTGAGATCTGTGTGAAGTATGTATCTCTAATGTCTTGGTAGAGGTGGCAGGTTGTTAGGAAGTGGAGCTGGGTTTCCACCTCCTGTTGGGTGCAGTGGGTACAGAGTCTGTCTTCTCTTGGTAGCCAGGTCTGCCGGTGGCGGCCTCTCTCCACGGCGAGGCTGTGCTCTCTGAGTCTCTGTCTCTCTGTCTCTCTCTCTCTGTCTCTCTCTCTCTCTCTCTCTCTGTCTCTCTCTGTCTCTTTTTGTCTCTCTCTCTCTCTCTGTCTCTCTTTCTCTATCTCTCTGTCTCTCTCTCTCTTCTTCTTCATCTCCTTTCATCTTGTGAAGAAATTACTTCTTCCTCTTCTTGTGAATGAAGCCTCCTTCATCTGTTGTGATGAGGCTCCACCCACCAATCCACAGGCCCACAGCAGCAAGATTTGTGAACTGTTGAGACAGGAGAAGGACAACGGAATACAACCTCCATAAAGACTGTCAATCACCTGTCAATGCCACTTTATTATTATTATCATTATTTTAATTTTGACTATTATTTGTTTTTTTCATTATTATATATATATATATATATATATATCATAATTTAATGTAATTTTTTCTTACTGACCTGTATATATTTATAAGTATACTTTTTATTTACCACTCGCTTTGGTAATGTAAATGTACGTTTCCCATGACAATAAAGCTCTTTACATTGAAATTGAAATGAAATTGAGAGAGAGAGAGACAGAGAGAGAGAGAGACAGAGAAAGACAGAGAGAGAGAGACAGAGAGAGAGAGAGACAGAGAAAGACAGAGAGAGAGAGACAGAGAGAGAGAGAGACAGAGAAAGACAGAGAGAGAAAGACAGAGAGAGAGAGAGACAGAGAAAGACAGAGAGAGAGAGAGAGGATTATTGTAGGGTCAGGTGTGACTCGCAAGACCCCCGTTTCAGATCATTACCGCCCCCCCCCCCCCACATACACACACACACACACACACTGACCTCTATCAGACTTCTTTCTTGTTTTTTGGTTTGTTTTTCTATTTATTTATTTATAATGTTTAGGAGGAGGAGCATCAGGGGATGTACACACACACACACACCACACACACACTTGTGAGGGCGTGTGTGTGTGTGTGCGCATGAAAGCCACGAGCCGCCACGCGTGAGATGATGGGCGGGGCCAGTGGGAGGAGCCTGTCCGCTCACACACCCCTAACCCTCACACACCCCAAGTTACACACACACACACGGAGCCCCGACCTCCACCCGCACCACCCGACCTCCACCCGCACCACCCGACCTCCACCTGCACCACCCTGACGGAGCAACTAACAGGTGACTTTATATTATCAATAAAATATTATACAAACATAGAATATAGTCAACATATAAGATATGATATTAGCATGCTTTATGCTTCATGCTTTATTGTTAATTGAAGAACATAAATATGATCAATATCTTGATAATAATGATAATAATTATAAACACAATTGTACAATTGATTGTATGTTCCGTTGTATTGCCTATTTAATCAAACCTATCGTAAATTGTGACACTTTAAAACAAAATTGAACAAATGAGATTAAAACTATTAGGAAATTACAAAGTTTTCAAACAGAAGCTAGGAAGCAATAGCAGATCGAATGAGAGACAAATGTAATTATTTTGTCATGCTTTAAACTCTTTAAACTCAGAGACTTATATTTTAGACTCTTTTATTAGCTCGTAAAACAAACAAACATCTTCTACCTTTTCATTGCTGAAAGAAATGCATGAGAATATACTGATATATACATTATATATACTGCTCCAGTCTGCTTATTAAGAAGTGACTTAGGAAGTCACATTTTGTATTGTGAGACTGAGAATAAAAGAATAAATGTACGATAATAAGATGACCAACACTCGCCTGCTGCTGTCCTCCAGGTCATAATGATGAGCAGACCACTGGGGGACGTCAAGGTGTCCCTCTGCTGGCTGGACGGAGACTGCAGCTTACAGGAGGACAGAGCGGACATGAGGACCTTCGGGATGTCTGCCGGAGGACTGCTGGGCTCCACGGGGCTCTGCAGCGACGACACGGAGGAGGAGGAGCAGGAGGAGGAGGAGGAGGAGGAGGAGGAGGAGGAGAAAGAGATGGTCACACCCAATGGGGAGGAAGTTTCCAAACGACGAGGTCCCAAGAAGAAGAAGATGACGAAGGTGAGACAGGAGCGCTTCCGGGTCCGCCGCGTCAAAGCCAACGCTCGCGAACGATCCCGCATGCATGGGCTGAACGACGCCCTGGACGTCCTGCGCAGAGTCATGCCCTGTTACTCCAAGAGCCAGAAGCTGTCCAAGATCGAGACCCTGCGGCTGGCACGCAACTACATCTGGGCCCTGTCCCAGGTGCTGGACAGCGGCCGGTCCCCCGACAGCCCGGGCTTCGTGGAGATGTTGTGCCGGGGCCTGTCTCAGCCCACCAGCGACCTGCTGGCGGCTTCCCGTCTCCGGGCCTCCCCAGCCCCCCCTACGGCTCCCTGGACGCATCCCACCTCCCGCGCGTGAAGAGCTTCCAGTCCTACGACGGACCCTCCACCCCCCCCTACGACGGGCCCCTGAGCCCTCCTCTCAGCATCAGCGGTAGGTTCGCCACGAAGCAGGAGCCGTCTCTCTTGGAGGGGGAGAGGAACTACGGTGGCCAATACGCGTCGACCCAGCGGTACCCGGTCTCAGTCGGGACCCGGGGCCCCGCGCTGCTCCGGCCCCCCGGCGACCGGCTGCCCCTGGAGATGGTCTCTCTGGCCCACATGGGCCCCTCCCAGACGGATGGCTACAGTGAATGAGGAGCTTAGAGGATCTTTTTGTATTGTTATAATTATTGATGTTATTTTGATGCTGTTTTGATAGTTTTGTTCAGTTTGTTGTGTTTTAACCACACGTAGCAAAGAGACGTTCAGATTGAGACCCTCCTGCCAGATGAACTTATTCATATTTTATATCCATATTTAATATTTATTTGTATCTTTATTCTCCTCTTCATTTTTGTTTGGTTGTCAGCATCTGCTATCAATAAGGAACATTATTTATTTTAGTTATTCAACTATATTTCTTTTGTTTTTCTCCTCTTTTTCATACAATATTGGTCATACTTGTACCATTGTAAATATGTTGCTGTTTCGCACTTAATTTAATAAATATTCTTATATATACAGTATATATATACTATTTAATTTGTAAAGCTCACCTGTGTTTTTCCATAATATAACAACATTTATCACAAACTCAGCATTGTGTTAACGGCTTTAGTATTCTACAAAATATGAATACATTACATGTGGATCAAATGGTTGGACACCATCACTATGATCCATCACTTTGGTATATATGGTTCAAGATTCAAGAATTGTAATAGTCACATACATAGAGGATATGCAGTGATATGAAGAAGTGGTGATGCTCAGCGGAATGTGCAACAGAACAATACAAATATCACAATTGAAGGGAAAGATCTAGAATATCCACACTATTTACAGAACAAGGAACAAAAAAAAAAATCTGTTCAGACTTAACCTGGACTCTGCATAGCTTCCCCTTAACCACCTCCCCTCTAACCCAACCAGGGTTTGAATCCCATCCCCTCTGAACCCTGGTGCTTGGATGCACTTCATAATAATTAGCATTGTGCAGCATCGTGCATGTTTGTGGATGGTCGTATGGCACTTAAATATTACTTACAGGGTTTCTGCAGGTTTCACCAAGTCAAATGTAAGACTTTTTAAGACCTTTTTAAGACCATTATGAATTAAATTTAACACCTATATCACGACGTAATAAAACAACAACATACAAAGAAAATGCAGTCACAAAAATACTTGCAAAGTAAATTAATTTAATTTAAAAATAAACATCGTCTGACACAATTCCCCGATGTTCTCGTTCGCCTTATAGGACTGGTGTCTAGTCACTGTGTGGAGGACCCAGAGCACCTCCGCTCTTAGTGTTGGCTCTGAACCAAAAGCGACCCGGAGGTCGCTTACGGGAGATGCGGTGCTGCTGTGTGGGTCTCGCCTAGGCAGTCTGGAGGTAGGCCTACTAGTGCTGGGTCCGGGGCTGAAAAACTGGCTAATGGCTGTCGCTTGCCGGAGACCCTTCACAACAGTGAGATGGTTCTCGCTTTTGGCATGGGACTCCAGCGCCCGTACACCCAACGTCCCAAGTTTAAGAGTTTTCTTGCATAAGAAGCAGTAGTCTTCAAATACATTGTTAGCGACTGGCTTTAACCCTTTAACACCGAAGCCTCAAACAGGCCGCCTGGACCACTTTTGTTGTTTTGGCTGTAAAAGTGTCAAAGAAATGTACTGTGAGTAAGTGCTTTTGTGCATTCCTTGAACTTTCAATATCTGGCAGTTATGTTGCATGACTGTATGTTATAGGGATGTACAAACAGTGTTTAATCAAACCCTGAATTCATTTTTTTCGAGCCAACTATCGCTAAAATTGCATTTCCCCACGGCTGCGGAAAAGAAAAGAGACACACGGCAATAACATGAAAGCTGATTGGCTGCAATTAGTTGCATGTTGGGCTGCCGGGTTTTGTAGTCGTAATACAGCGAATCATACACACATACACATCCACACATCCACACATCCACATCCACATATCCACACATACACATCCACACATCCACACATCCACATCCACATATCCACACATACACATCCACACATCCACACATCCACACATACACATCCACATATCCACACATCCACATCCACACATACACATATCCACACATACACATCCACACATCCACACATACACATCCACACATCCACACATACACATCCACATATCCACACATCCACACATACACATCCACACATACACACATACACATACACATCCACACATCCACACATCCACACATACACATACACACATCCACATCCACACATCCACACATACACATACACATACACACACACACATACACACATCCACATCCACACATACACATCCACACATACACACTGTGGCAATACGGGACTTTCCGGCCCCTCCCTCCCGAGTCCCGGGGATCGCAGCTGTCACCTATCAGCTAATTAGGAGGCAAAGTGGTGACAGCTGCGACGGATCAGAGGATCGGCATGGACCGAGTATAAAGCCAGGGGCTGACTCCCAGTCGAGAGGGCGGAGGGCGCGCCGACCCGTACGAGACGGCAGAGGACCGGACCCCGCGGAGCACGGCTACCCGGGAGGAGGCGTCCGGACCGCAGAGGACTCTTGTTTAGATGTTAAGTAAGACGTGATCTGTTGTTAATCAACGGCCCGCCTGTGGAGCCTTAAACCCAGACTTGGCAGTAGTGTTGTCCTATGCGTCGTGCCTTTGACTAAGCGGGTTGCCACAACATCCACACATACACATCCACACATACACACATCCACATCCACACATACACATCCACACATACACACATACACATCCACACATCCACACATACACACATACACACATACACACATACACATCCACACATACACATCCACACATACACACATACACACATCCACACATACACATCCACACACACACATACACACCCACACATACACATCCACACATCCACACATACACATCCACACATCCACACATACACATACACATCCACACATCATCCACACATCCACACATACACATCCACACATACACACATCCACATCCACACATACACATCCACACATACACACATACACATCCACACATCCACACATCCACAC
The DNA here is from genome assembly GCA_002895965.2 of Coryphaenoides rupestris. NCBI lineage: Eukaryota > Metazoa > Chordata > Actinopteri > Gadiformes > Macrouridae > Coryphaenoides > Coryphaenoides rupestris. The sequence goes on along the minus strand of PIJE02003146.1, from coordinate 18,331 downwards.
ATACACACATACACACATACACACACATACACACATACACATCCACACATACACACATACACACATCCACACATACACATCCACACATACACACACACACATCCACATACACACATACACACCACATACACACACACATCCACACATACACACCATACACATACACACATACACACATACACACATACAACACATCCACACATACACACATACACACATCACACACATCACACACACACACACACATACACACACATACACACACCACACATCCACACACATACACATCACACATACACACATACACACATACACCACACATACACATACACATCCACACATACACATCCACACATACACACATACACATCCATACACATACACACATACACACCACCATACACATCCACATATACACCATCCACACATTAGCACACA
>PIJE02003146.1:0-17845 GCA_002895965.2 Coryphaenoides rupestris | reverse complement strand
CCACATAATACCACACATAACACATCCACACATACACACATACACACATACACACATACACATCCACACATACACACATACACACATCCACACATCCACATCCACACATACACACATACACAGCCCACACATACACATCCACACATCCACACATACACATCCACACATACACACATACACATCCACACATACACATCCACACATCCACACATACACACATACACACATACACACATCCACATCCACACATACACACCCACACATACACATACACACATACACACATACACATCCACACATACACACATACACACATACACATACACACATACACATCCACACATACACATCCACACATACACACATACACACATCCACATCCACACATACACACATACACATCCACACATACACACATCCACACATACACATCCACACATACACACATACACACCCACACATACACATCCACACATCCACATCCACACATACACACATACAAACATACACATCCACACATACACACATCCACACCCACACATACACATCCACACATACACATCCACACATACACATCCACACATACACACATCCACATCCACACATCCACATCCACACATACACATCCACACATCCACACATACACCATCACACACATACACACATCCACACATACACACATCCACATCCACACATCCACATCCACACATACACACACCCACACATACACATCCACACATACACATCCACACATACACACATCCACACATCCACACATACACATCCACACATACACATCCACACATCCACACATCCACACATAAACCACACATACACACATACACATCCACACATACACACATCCCACATACACACATACACACATACACATCCACACATACACATCACAACATCCACATCCCACATACACAACATACACACATCACATCCACGACTCACATCCACACATCCACACATACAACACATCCACACCCACACATACACATCCACACATACATATACACATCCACATCCACACATCCACATCCACACATCCACACATCCACACATCCACACATACACATCCACACATACACACATACACACATCCACATCCACACATACACACATCCACATCCACACATACACACACCCACACATACACATCCACACATACACATCCACACATACACACATCCACACATACACACATCACACATCCACACATCCACATCACACATCACACATACACACATACACACATACACACATCCACACATCCACATCCACACATACACACATCCACACATACACATACACACATACACATCCACACATACACACATCCACACATACACACATCCACATCCACACATCCACACATACACATCCACACATACACACATACACACATACACATCCACACATCCACACATACACATCCACACATACACATCCACACATACACATCCACACATACACATACACATCCACATCCACACATACACATCCACATCCACACATCCACACATACACACATACACATCCACACATACACACATACACATCCACACATACACACATCCACACATACACATCCACACATCCACATCCACACATACACACATCCACACATACACATCCACACATCCACACATACACACATACACATCCACACATACACACATACACATCCACACATCCACATCCACACATCCACACATCCACACATCCACACATACCACACATACACACATACACACATACACACATACGCACATACACGCATACACACATACACATCCACACATACACATCCACACATACACATCCACACATACACACACACATACACATCACATCCACACATACACACATTCCACATCCACACATCCACACATACACACATACACACATCCACATACACACATACACACATCCACATACACACATACACATATCCACATATCCACACATACACACATACACATCCACACATCCACACATACACATCCACACATACACACATACACATCCACACATCACACACATCCACACATACACATCCACATATCCACACATCCACACATACACACATACACATCCACACATACACATACACATATGCACACATACACATATGCACACATACACATCCACACATACACATCCACACATCCACACATACACATCCACACATCCACATCCACATCCACACATACACATCCACACATACACACATACACATCCACACATACACACATCCACATCCACACATACACATCCACATACACATACACATCCACACATCCACACATACACATCCACACATACACACATACACATACACACATACACATCCACATCCACTATAAATGATGTACTCTAGGATATCTGCTGATATTAAAAGACATCTTGATGAAGTGATGCTGGTGAAGAGACGACTCACGTAGGGCCGTGTTCTCTTGTGGGGGCGTGTTCTCTTGTGGGGGCGTGTTCTCTTGTGGGGCCGTGTTCTCTTGTGGGGGCGTGTTCTCTTGTGGGGTGTGTTCTCTCATGGGGGTGTGTTCTCTCATAGGGCCGTGTTCTCTCGTAGGGCCGTGTTCTCTTGTGGGGGCGTGTTCTCTTGTGGGGGCGTGTTCTCTCGTAGGGCCGTGTTCTCTCGTGGGGGCGTGTTCTCTCGTAGGGCCGTGTTCTCTCGTAGGGCCGTGTTCTCTCGTGGGGGCGTGTTCTCTCGTAGGGCCGTGTTCTCTCGTAGGGCCGTGTTCTCTCGTGGGGGCGTGTTCTCTCGTGGGGGCGTGTTCTCTCGTGGGGGCGTGTTCTCTCGTGGGGGCGTGTTCTCTCGTAGGGCCGTGTTCTCTCGTGGGGGTGTGTTCTCTCGTAGGGCCGTGTTCTCTCATAGGGCCGTGTTCTCTCGTGGGGGTGTGTTCTCTCGTAGGGCCGTGTTCTCTCGTGGGGCCGTGTTCTCTCGTGGGGGCGTGTTCTCTCGTAGGGCTGTGTTCTCTCGTGGGGGTGTTTTCTCGTGGGGGTGTGTTCTCTCGTGGGGGTGTTCTCTCGTGGGGGTGTGTTCTCTCGTGGGGTTGTGTTCTCTCGTGGGAGCGTGTTCTCTCGTAGGGCCGTGTTCTCTCGTGGGGGTGTGTTCTCTCGTGGGGCCGTGTTCTCTCGTGGGGGTGTGTTCTCTCGTGGGGCCGTGTTCTCTCGTGGGGGCGTGTTCTCTCGTGGGGGTGTGTTCTCTCGTGGGGCCGTGTTCTCTCGTGGGGGTGTGTTCTCTCGTGGGGGTGTGTTCTCTCGTAGGGCCGTGTTCTCTCGTGGGGGTGTGTTCTCTCGTGGGGGCGTGTTCTCTCGTGGGGGTGTGTTCTCTCGTGGGGCGTGTTCTCTCGTGGGGGTGTGTTCTCTCGTAGGGCCGTGTTCTCTCGTGGGGGTGTGTTCTCTCGTGGGGCCGTGTTCTCTCGTGGGGGTGTGTTCTCTCGTGGGGGCGTGTTCTCTCGTGGGGGCCGTGTTCTCTCGTGGGGGTGTGTTCTCTCGTGGGGCGTGTTCTCTCGTGGGGCCGTGTTCTCTCGTGGGGGTGTGTTCTCTCGTGGGGCGTGTTCTCTCGTGGGGGCGTGTTCTCTCGTGGGGGTGTGTTCTCTCGTAGGGCCGTGTTCTCTCGTGGGGGTGTGTTCTCTCGTGGGGGCGTGTTCTCTCGTGGGGGCGTGTTCTCTCGTGGGGGTGTGTTCTCTCGTGGGGCGTGTTCTCTCGTGGGGGCGTGTTCTCTCGTAGGGCCGTGTTCTCTCGTAGGGCCTTGTTCTCTCGTGGGAGCGTGTTCTCTCGTGGGGGCGTGTTCTCTCGTAGGGCCGTGTTCTCTCGTGGGGGCGTGTTCTCTCGTGGGGGTGTGTTCTCTCGTGGGGGCGTGTTCTCTCGTAGGGCCGTGTTCTCTCGTGGGGGCGTGTTCTCTCGTGGGGGTTCTCTCGTAGGGCCGTGTTCTCTCGTGGGGGTGTGTTCTCTCGTGGGGCGTGTTCTCTCGTAGGGCCGTGTTCTCTCGTGGGGGTGTTCTCTCGTAGGGCCGTGTTCTCTCGTAGGGCCTGTTCTCTCGTGGGGCGTGTTCTCTCGTGGGGGCGTGTTCTCTCGTAGGGCCGTGTTCTCTCGTGGGGGTGTGTTCTCTCGTGGGAGCGTGTTCTCTCGTGGGGGTGTGTTCTCTCATAGGGCCGTGTTCTCTCGTGGGGGTGTGTTCTCTCGTAGGGCCGTGTTCTCTCGTGGGGGCGTGTTCTCTCATAGGGCCGTGTTCTCTCGTGGGGGTGTGTTCTCTCATAGGGCCGTGTTCTCTCGTGGGGGCGTGTTCTCTCGTGGGGGCGTGTTCTCTCGTAGGGCCGTGTTCTCTCGTGGGGGTGTGTTCTCTCGTAGGGCCGTGTTCTCTCGTGGGGCGTGTTCTCTCGTAGGGCCGTGTTCTCTCGTAGGGCCGTGTTCTCTCGTGGGAGCGTGTTCTCTCGTAGGGCCGTGTTCTCTCGTGGGGGCGTGTTCTCTCGTGGGGGTGTGTTCTCTCGTGGGGGTGTGTTCTCTCGTGGGGGTGTGTTCTCTCGTAGGGCCGTGTTCTCTCGTGGGGGTGTGTTCTCTCGTGGGGGCGTGTTCTCTCGTAGGGCCGTGTTCTCTCGTGGGGGCGTGTTCCTCTCGTGGGGGCTGTGGTCTCTCGTGGGGTTGTTCTCTCGTGGGAGCGTGTTCTCTCATGGGGGCGTGTTCTCCTCGTGGGGTGTGTCTCTCGTGGGGCGTGTTCTCTCGTGGGGCGTGTTCTCTCGTAGGGCCTTGTTCTCTCGTGTGGCGTGTTCTCTCGTAGGGCCGTGTTCTCTCGTGGGGGTGTGTTCTCTCGTGGGGGCGTGTTCTCTCGTAGGGCCGTGTTCTCTCGTGGGGGTGTGTTCTCTCGTAGGGCCTTGTTCTCTCGTAGGGCCGTGTTCTCTCGTGGGGGTGTGTTCTCTCGTGGGGGTGTGTTCTCTCGTAGGGCCTTGTTCTCTCGTGGGGGTGTGTTCTCTCGTAGGGCCGTGTTCTCTCGTAGGGCCGTGTTCTCTCGTGGGGGTGTGTTCTCTCGTGGGGGTGTGTTCTCTCGTAGGGCCTTGTTCTCTCGTAGGGCCGTGTTCTCTCGTGGGGGTGTGTTCTCTCGTAGGGCCGTGTTCTCTCGTGGGGGCGTGTTCTCTCGTGGGGGTGTGTTCTCTCGTAGGGCCGTGTTCTCTCGTGGGGGTGTGTTCTCTCGTGGGGGCGTGTTCTCTCGTGGGAGCGTGTTCTCTCGTGGGGGCGTGTTCTCTCGTGGGAGCGTGTTCTCTCGTGGGGGTGTGTTCTCTCGTGGGAGCGTGTTCTCTCGTAGGGCCGTGTTCTCTCGTGGGGGTGTGTTCTCTCGTGGGGGCGTGTTCTCTCGTAGGGCCGTGTTCTCTCGTGGGGGTGTGTTCTCTCGTAGGGCCTTGTTCTCTCGTAGGGCCGTGTTCTCTCGTGGGGGTGTGTTCTCTCGTAGGGCCGTGTTCTCTCGTAGGGCCGTGTTCTCTCGTGGGGCGTGTTCTCTCGTGGGGGCGTGTTCTCTCGTGGGGCGTGTTCTCTCGTGGGGGCGTGTTCTCTCGTAGGGCCGTGTTCTCTCGTGGGGGCGTGTTCTCTCGTGGGGGTGTGTTCTCTCGTAGGGCCGTGTTCTCTCGTGGGGGCGTGTTCTCTCGTGGGGGTGTGTTCTCTCGTAGGGCCGTGTTCTCTCGTGGGGGCGTGTTCTCTCGTGGGGGCGTGTTCTCTCGTGGGGGCGTGTTCTCTCGTAGGGCCGTGTTCTCTCGTGGGGGCGTGTTCTCTCGTGGGCCGTGTTCTCTCGTGGGAGCGTGTTCTCTCGTGGGGGTGTGTTCTCTCGTAGGGCCGTGTTCTCTCGTGGGGGCGTGTTCTCTCGTGGGCCGTGTTCTCTCGTGGGGCGTGTTCTCTCGTAGGGCCGTGTTCTCTCGTGGGGCGTGTTCTCTCGTAGGGGCGTGTTCTCTCGTAGGGCCGTGTTCTCTCGTGGGAGCGTGTTCTCTCGTGGGGGTGTGTTCTCTCGTGGGGGTGTGTTCTCTCGTGGGGGCGTGTTCTCTCGTAGGGCCGTGTTCTCTCGTGGGGGTGTGTTCTCTCGTAGGGCCGTGTTCTCTCGTAGGGCCGTGTTCTCTCGTGGGAGCGTGTTCTCTCGTGGGGGTGTGTTCTCTCGTGGGGGTGTTCTCTCGTGGGGGTGTGTTCTCTCGTGGGGGCGTGTTCTCTCGTAGGGCCGTGTTCTCTCGTAGGGCCGTGTTCTCTCGTGGGGGTGTGTTCTCTCGTGGGGGTGTGTTCTCTCATAGGGCCGTGTTCTCTCGTGGGGGTGTGTTCTCTCGTGGGGGTGTGTTCTCTCGTGGGGCGTGTTCTCTCGTGGGGGTGTGTTCTCTCGTAGGGCCGTGTTCTCTCGTGGGGGTGTGTTCTCTCGTGGGGGTGTGTTCTCTCATGGGGCCGTGTTCTCTCGTGGGGGTGTGTTCTCTCGTGGGGGTGTGTTCTCTCGTGGGGGCGTGTTCTCTCGTGGGCGTGTTCTCTCGTGGGCCGTGTTCTCTCGTGGGGGCGTGTTCTCTCGTGGGGGTGTGTTCTCTCGTGGGGGCGTGTTCTCTCATAGGGCCGTGTTCTCTCGTGGGGGTGTGTTCTCTCGTAGGGCCGTGTTCTCTCGTGGGGGCGTGTTCTCTCGTGGGGGCGTGTTCTCTCGTAGGGCCGTGTTCTCTCGTGGGGGCGTGTTCTCTCGTGGGGGTGTGTTCTCTCGTAGGGCCGTGTTCTCTCGTAGGGCGTGTTCTCTCGTAGGGCCGTGTTCTCTCGTGGGAGCGTGTTCTCTCGTAGGGCCTTGTTCTCTCGTGGGGGCGTGTTCTCTCGTGGGGGTGTGTTCTCTCGTGGGGGTGTGTTCTCTCGTGGGGGTGTTCTCTCGTGGGGCCGTGTTCTCTCGTGGGGGTGTGTTCTCTCGTGGGGCCGTGTTCTCTCGTGGGGGCGTGTTCTCTCGTGGGGGTGTGTTCTCTCGTGGGGCGTGTTCTCTCGTGGGGGCGTGTTCTCTCGTAGGGCCGTGTTCTCTCGTGGGGCGTGTTCTCTCGTGGGGGTGTGTTCTCTCGTAGGGCCGTGTTCTCTCGTGGGGCGTGTTCTCTCGTGGGGGTGTGTTCTCTCGTGGGGGCGTGTTCTCTCGTAGGGCCGTGTTCTCTCGTGGGGGTGTTCTCTCGTGGGGGCGTGTTCTCTCGTAGGGCCGTGTTCTCTCGTGGGGGTGTGTTCTCTCGTGGGGGCGTGTTCTCTCGTAGGGCCGTGTTCTCTCGTGGGGGTGTGTTCTCTCGTAGGGCCGTGTTCTCTCGTAGGGCCGTGTTCTCTCGTGGGGGTGTGTTCTCTCGTGGGGGTGTGTTCTCTCGTAGGGCCTTGTTCTCTCGTAGGGCCGTGTTCTCTCGTGGGGGTGTGTTCTCTCGTAGGGCCGTGTTCTCTCGTGGGGGCGTGTTCTCTCGTGGGGGTGTGTTCTCTCGTAGGGCCGTGTTCTCTCGTGGGGGTGTGTTCTCTCGTGGGGGCGTGTTCTCTCGTGGGGCGTGTTCTCTCGTGGGGGTGTGTTCTCTCGTGGGGCGTGTTCTCTCGTGGGGCGTGTTCTCTCGTGGGCGTGTTCTCTCGTGGGGGTGTGTTCTCTCGTGGGGGCGTGTTCTCTCGTAGGGCCGTGTTCTCTCGTGGGGGTGTGTTCTCTCGTGGGGGCGTGTTCTCTCGTAGGGCCGTGTTCTCTCGTGGGGGTGTGTTCTCTCGTGGGGGCGTGTTCTCTCGTAGGGCCGTGTTCTCTCGTGGGGGTGTGTTCTCTCGTAGGGCCGTGTTCTCTCGTGGGCCGTGTTCTCTCGTGGGGGCGTGTTCTCTCGTGGGGGCGTGTTCTCTCGTGGGGGTGTGTTCTCTCGTAGGGCCGTGTTCTCTCGTGGGGGCGTGTTCTCTCGTGGGGGCGTGTTCTCTCGTGGGGGTGTGTTCTCTCGTGGGGGCGTGTTCTCTCGTAGGGCCGTGTTCTCTCGTGGGGGCGTGTTCTCTCGTGGGGGTGTTCTCTCGTGGGGGCGTGTTCTCTCGTGGGGCGTGTTCTCTCGTGGGGGCGTGTTCTCTCGTAGGGCCGTGTTCTCTCGTGGGGGCGTGTTCTCTCGTGGGGGTGTGTTCTCTCGTAGGGCCGTGTTCTCTCGTGGGGCGTGTTCTCTCGTAGGGCCGTGTTCTCTCGTGGGAGCGTGTTCTCTCGTGGGGGTGTGTTCTCTCGTAGGGCCGTGTTCTCTCGTGGGGGTGTGTTCTCTCGTGGGGGCGTGTTCTCTCGTAGGGCCGTGTTCTCTCGTGGGGGCGTGTTCTCTCGTGGGGGCGTGTTCTCTCGTAGGGCCGTGTTCTCTCGTAGGGCCGTGTTCTCTCGTGGGGGCGTGTTCTCTCGTAGGGCCGTGTTCTCTCGTAGGGCCGTGTTCTCTCGTAGGGCCGTGTTCTCTCGTGGGGGCGTGTTCTCTCGTGGGAGCGTGTTCTCTCGTGGGGGTGTGTTCTCTCGTGGGGGCGTGTTCTCTCGTGGGGGCGTGTTCTCTCGTAGGGCCGTGTTCTCTCGTGGGGGCGTGTTCTCTCGTGGCGTGTTCTCTCGTGGGCGTGTTCTCTCGTGGGGGTGTGTTCTCTCATAGGGCCGTGTTCTCTCGTGGGGGTGTGTTCTCTCGTGGGGGCGTGTTCTCTCGTGGGGGCGTGTTCTCTCGTAGGGCCGTGTTCTCTCGTGGGGGCGTGTTCTCTCGTGGGGGCGTGTTCTCTCGTAGGGCCGTGTTCTCTCGTAGGGCCGTGTTCTTTCATAGGAGCGTGTTCTCTCGTAGGGCCTTGTTCTCTCGTGGGAGCGTGTTCTCTCGTGGGGGTGTGTTCTCTCGTGGGGGTGTGTTCTCTCGTGGGGGCGTGTTCTCTCGTAGGGCCGTGTTCTCTCGTGGGGGTGTGTTCTCTCGTAGGGGCGTGTTCTCTCGTAGGGCCGTGTTCTCTCGTGGGGCGTGTTCTCTCGTGGGGGTGTGTTCTCTCGTGGGGGTGTGTTCTCTCGTGGGGGTGTGTTCTCTCGTAGGGCCGTGTTCTCTCGTAGGGCCGTGTTCTCTCGTGGGGGTGTGTTCTCTCGTGGGGGCGTGTTCTCTCGTGGGGGTGTGTTCTCTCGTAGGGCCGTGTTCTCTCGTGGGGGTGTGTTCTCTCGTGGGGGTGTGTTCTCTCGTAGGGCCGTGTTCTCTCGTGGGGGTGTGTTCTCTCGTGGGGGTGTGTTCTCTCGTGGGGCGTGTTCTCTCGTGGGGGTGTGTTCTCTCATAGGGCCGTGTTCTCTCGTGGGGGTGTGTTCTCTCGTGGGGGTGTGTTCTCTCGTGGGGGCGTGTTCTCTCGTAGGGCCGTGTTCTCTCGTGGGGGCGTGTTCTCTCGTGGGGCGTGTTCTCTCGTGGGGGTGTTCTCGTGGGGTGTGTTCTCTCGTGGGGCCGTGTTCTCTCGTGGGGGCGTGTTCTCTCGTGGGCCGTGTTCTCTCGTGGGGGCGTGTTCTCTCGTAGGGCCGTGTTCTCTCGTGGGGGCGTGTTCTCTCGTGGGGGCGTGTTCTCTCGTGGGGGCGTGTTCTCTCGTAGGGCCGTGTTCTCTCGTGGGGGCGTGTTCTCTCGTAGGGCCGTGTTCTCTCATAGGAGCGTGTTCTCTCGTAGGGCCGTGTTCTCTCGTGGGAGCGTGTTCTCTCGTAGGGCCTGTGTTCTCTCGTGGGGGCGTGTTCTCTCGTGGGGGTGTGTTCTCTCGTGGGGGTGTGTTCTCTCGTGGGGGTGTGTTCTCTCGTGGGGCGTGTTCTCTCGTGGGGGCGTGTTCTCTCGTGGGGGTGTGTTCTCTCTTGGGGGCGTGTTCTCTGGGGAGGAAAAGTGAACGATTGTTTTAGCGGGCGCCACTGCTCCATTGTTAACCCACCCTTTTCCTTCTCTTGACCTCTGACCTCTATTGTTGCACGGCTTCTCCTTCGGAGGGAGGGAGGCAGCAGACAGCTGGGCGACTACAGGGGGTGAGAGACAGCTGGGCGAGAGAGCGATGCGATGCCTAGCGACCGACCTAGCGAGACAATACTGAGTCTCATGTGATCACGATGTGAGACAGTCCTCATAGTGTAGTCCACGATGTGAGACAGTCCTCATAATGTAGTCCACGATGTGAGACAGTCCTCATAGTGTAGTCCACGATGTGAGACAGTCCTCATAGTGTAGTCCACGATGTGAGACAGTCCTCATAATGTAGTCCACGATGTGAGACAGTCCTCATAATGTAGTCCACGATGTGAGACAGTCCTCATAGTGTAGTCCACGATGTGAGACAGTCCTCATAATGTAGTCCACGATGTGAGACAGTCCTCATAATGTAGTCCACGATGTGAGACAGTCCTCATAGTGTAGTCCACGATGTGAGACAGTCCTCATAGTGTAGTCCACGATGTGAGACAGTCCTCATAGTGTAGTCCACGATGTGAGACAGTCCTCATAGTGTAGTCCACGATGTGAGACAGTCCTCATAGTGTAGTCCACGATGTGAGACAGTCCTCATAATGTAGTCCACGATGTGAGACAGTCCTCATAGTGTAGTCCACGATGTGAGACAGTCCTCATAGTGTAGTCCACGATGTGAGACAGTCCTCATAGTGTAGTCCACGATGTGAGACAGTCCTCATAGTGTAGTCCACGATGTGAGACAGTCCTCATAGTGTAGTCCACGATGTGAGACAGTCCTCATAATGTAGTCCACGATGTGAGACAGTCCTCATAGTGTAGTCCACGATGTGAGACAGTCCTCATAATGTAGTCCACGATGTGAGACAGTCCTCATAGTGTAGTCCACGATGTGAGACAGTCCTCATAGTGTAGTCCACGATGTGAGACAGTCCTCATAGTGTAGTCCACGATGTGAGACAGTCCTCATAGTGTAGTCCACGATGTGAGACAGTCCTCATAGTGTAGTCCACGATGTGAGACAGTCCTCATAGTGTAGTCCACGATGTGAGACAGTCCTCATAGTGTAGTCCACGATGTGAGACAGTCCTCATAGTGTAGTCCACGATGTGAGACAGTCCTCATAGTGTAGTCCACGATGTGAGACGTGTTCTCTCGTGGGGGCGTGTGCTCTCATGGGGGTGTGTTCTCTCTTGGGGGCGTGTTCTCTGGGGAGGAAAAGTGAACGATTGTTTTAGCGGGCGCCACTGCTCCATTGTTAACCCACCCTTTTCCTTCTCTTGACCTCTGACCTCTATTGTTGCACGGCTTCTCCTTCGGAGGGAGGGAGGCAGCAGACAGCTGGGCGACTACAGGGGGTGAGAGACAGCTGGGCGAGAGAGCGATGCGATGCCTAGCGACCGACCTAGCGAGACAATACTGAGTCTCATGTGATCACGATGTGAGACAGTCCTCATAGTGTAGTCCACGATGTGAGACAGTCCTCATAATGTAGTCCACGATGTGAGACAGTCCTCATAATGTAGTCCACGATGTGAGACAGTCCTCATAGTGTAGTCCACGATGTGAGACAGTCCTCATAGTGTAGTCCACGATGTGAGACAGTCCTCATAATGTAGTCCACGATGTGAGACAGTCCTCATAGTGTAGTCCACGATGTGAGACAGTCCTCATAATGTAGTCCACGATGTGAGACAGTCCTCATAATGTAGTCCACGATGTGAGACAGTCCTCATAATGTAGTCCACGATGTGAGACAGTCCTCATAGTGTAGTCCACGATGTGAGACAGTCCTCATAGTGTAGTCCACGATGTGAGACAGTCCTCATAATGTAGTCCACGATGTGAGACAGTCCTCATAGTGTAGTCCACGATGTGAGACAGTCCTCATAGTGTAGTCCACGATGTGAGACAGTCCTCATAGTGTAGTCCACGATGTGAGACAGTCCTCATAGTGTAGTCCACGATGTGAGACAGTCCTCATAGTGTAGTCCACGATGTGAGACAGTCCTCATAATGTAGTCCACGATGTGAGACAGTCCTCATAGTGTAGTCCACGATGTGAGACAGTCCTCATAGTGTAGTCCACGATGTGAGACAGTCCTCATAGTGTAGTCCACGATGTGAGACAGTCCTCATAGTGTAGTCCACGATGTGAGACAGTCCTCATAGTGTAGTCCACGATGTGAGACAGTCCTCATAATGTAGTCCACGATGTGAGACAGTCCTCATAGTGTAGTCCACGATGTGAGACAGTCCTCATAGTGTAGTCCACGATGTGAGACAGTCCTCATAGTGTAGTCCACGATGTGAGACAGTCCTCATAGTGTAGTCCACTGATTGAGACAGTCTCATAGTGTAGTCCACGATGTGAGACAGTCCTCATAATGTAGTCCACGATGTGAGACAGTCCTCATAGTGTAGTCCACGATGTGAGACAGTCCTCATAATGTAGTCCACGATGTGAGACAGTCCTCATAGTGTAGAAGTCCACGATGTGAGACAGTTCTCATAGTGTAGTCCACGATGTGAGACAGTCCTCATAGTGTAGTCCACGATGTGAGACAGTCCTCATAGTGTAGTCCACGATGTGAGACAGTCCTCATAGTGTAGTCCACGATGTGAGACAGTCCTCATAGTGTAGTCCACGATGTGAGACATCCTCATAGTGTAGTCCACGATGTGAGACAGTCCTCATAGTGTAGTCCACGATGTGAGACAGTCCTCATAGTGTAGTCCACGATGTGAGACAGTCCTCATAGTGTAGTCCACGATGTGAGACAGTCCTCATAATGTAGTCCACGATGTGAGACAGTCCTCATAGTGTAGTCCACGATGTGAGACAGTCCTCATAGTGTAGTCCACGATGTGAGACAGTCCTCATAGTGTAGTCCACGATGTGAGACAGTCCTCATAGTGTAGTCCACGATGTGAGACAGTCCTCATAGTGTAGTCCACGATGTGAGACAGTCCTCATAGTGTAGTCCACGATGTGAGACAGTCCTCATAGTGTAGTCCACGATGTGAGACAGTCCTCATAATGTGAGTCCACGATGTGAGACAGTCCATAGGAGTCCACTGCATCCTCAGTGTAGTCCACGATGTGAGACAGTCCTCATAGTGTAGTCCACGATGTGAGACAGTCCTCATAGTGTAGTCCACGATGTGAGACAGTCCTCATAGTGTAGTCCACGATGTGAGACAGTCCTCATAGTGTAGTCCACGATGTGAGACAGTCCTCATAGTGTAGTCCACGATGTGAGACAGTCCTCATAGTGTAGTCCACGATGTGAGACAGTCCTCATAGTGGACCTGACATCTGGTGATCAGAGTCAATTACAACTAAAGCACAAGAGTTTATTTTGGGGTTTGCATGGATGTTAGGTTGTCACGCGCAGATACACAATGTACACAATGTACACAGTTACCACAGAACACAATGTACACAGTTACCACACATACACAATGTACACAATGTACACAGTTACCACACATACACAATGTACACAATGTACACAGTTACCACAGAACACAATGTACACAGTTACCACACATACACAATGTACACAATGTACACAGTTACCACAGATACACAATGTACACAATGTACACAGTTACCACAGAACACAATGTACACAGTTACCACACATACACAATGTACACAATGTACACAGTTACCACACATACACAATGTACACAATGTACACAGTTACCACACATACACAATGTACACAATGTACACAATGTACACAGTTACCACACGTACACAATGTACACAATGTACACAGTTACCACAGATCCTAACCCTAACCCTATCCTAACCCTAACCTAACTCTAACCCTAACCCTAACTCTAACCTAACTCTAACCCTAACCCTAACTCTAACCCTAACCCTAACCTAACTCTAACCCTGCAGGCCGGTCCTCTCCTAACTACCTTTCCTTCACTCCGCCGTCCTGAAGGAAAGGTGAGAAGGAGGTTCCATAAGGACTCCACTCACATGAAGACACATGGGGCTGCTGTGGTTAAACTACAATGAAGATGGACTACAAATAGCGCATCTTACATTACAAATATTTGAATTCATTACCAACATTGAAATTTAAATATAAAAGCAACATAGCTGACCAGTATAACATCTAAGTCTATATAGTATATCACAAAGGTGAAACTAAATCAACATTTACATAAAATGTACATTTACATTTACATTGACATTTGACGCTTTTATCCAAAGCAACTTACAAAGAGTACATTTGTTGAAGGAGAGACATTGAGAATGTTTGCTCTGCTCATCCTCACATATGAACCCTAATGATCAATATTATTTGATATGTATTATTAAATATAGTTTACATGATGATCACTTGTGTTGTTGTTTACATGATGATGATGAAAAGACCATTTGAACACAGGTCTGAATGTTTGATAAAAACCTTCAGTGTGCAGAAGTCAACCAAAGGTAATTGAGTCCATGTTGTGGAGCTCATCTCTGGCGCCACCTAGAGGACAGGCAGGTCCTCCTTCTCAACAGTTAGACATTCATCCTGTCTGTCCTCATGTCTTCTTCTCAACAGTTAGACATTCATCCTGTCTGTCCTCATGTCTCCTTCTCAACAGTTAGACATTCATCCTGTCTGTCCTCATGTCTTCTTCTCAACAGTTAGACATTCATCCTGTCTGTCCTCATGTCTCCTTCTCAACAGTTAGACATTCATCCTGTCTGTCCTCATGTCTTCTTCTCAACAGTTAGACATTCATCTTGTCTGTCCTCATGTCTTCTTCTCAACAGTTAGACATTCATCTTGTCTGTCCTCATGTCTTCTTCTCAACAGTTAGACATTCATCCTGTCTGTCCTCATGTCTTCTTCTCAACAGTTAGACATTCATCCTGTCTGTCCTCATGTCTTCTTCTCAACAGTTAGACATTCATCCTGTCTGTCCTCATGTCTTCTTCTCAACAGTTAGACATTCATCCTGTCTGTCCTCATGTCTCCTTCTCAACAGTTAGACATTCATCCTGTCTGTCCTCATGTCTTCTTCTCAACAGTTAGACATTCCGATTCCTTGTCTGCCTCCTTCATGATCTTCTTCTACAACATCTAAGACCATTCATTCCTGACTGTTCATGTTCCTCATCAGTGATTCTCCCTCATCTTCTAACACTCAGAAGACATTATTCACGCTGTCTGTCCTCATGTTCTTCTCAACAGTTACATTCATCCTGTCTGTCTTCAATGTCTTCTTCTCAACCAGTTAGACATTCATCTATCTTGTCTGGTCCTCATGTCTTTTCTCAACAGTTAGACATTCATCTTGTCTGTCCTCATTGTCTTCTTCAACAGTTAGAGCATTGCTTCTCTGTCTGTCCTCATGTCTTCTTCTCAACAGTTAGACACTTTCATCCGTCTGTCCTCATGTCTTCTTCTCAACATGTTAAGACATTCATCTGTCTGTCCTCATGTCTCCTTCTCAACAAGTTAGACATCATTTCGTTGTCTACATTTTCCAGTTAGGCATTCTGTCCCTGTCATGTCTTCTTCTCAACAGTTTAGCATTCATCCTTGTCTTGTCCTCATGTCCTTCTTCTCACAGTTAGACTTTCATTCTGTCTGTTCCTCATGTCTCTCTTCTCAACAGTTTAGACATTCATCTGGTCGTACCTACAGGTCTTTTTCTCAACAGTTAGACAATTCATCTCTGTTCTGTCGTCACCTCAAGGTAATTTGATGTGAATGTTAATAAAATAACAAAAATGTACAGCGGACAGGTTCCAACACACTTTCAATGTGGTGACGATTGAGGCCGTTGTATGCGTGCTATGCTATGCTATGCTATGCTGATGCTGTGCTACTGCTTATGCTGTGCTATGCTGTGCTGTGCTTGCTATGCTATAGCTATGCTGTGCACTTGCTATTCTGTGCTATGCTCTATGCCGTGCTATGCTGTGCTTGCTTGTCTATGCTATGCTGTGCTGTGCTATGCTGGCTATGCTATGCTATGCTGTGCTATGCTATGCTGTTGCTATCTTATGCGTGCTGTGCTGCTGTGCTGATTGCTATGCTATGCTGTGCTATGCTATGCTGTTTGCTATGCGGGGTATTGCAAGCAGTTGACCGCCACAAGCTGCGGAAGAAAGACTGACCTCCACATGGAGAATACACACGCTGCTGAACCTCAATGAGGTTACTTACACCGGCTGCTACCTCACATGGAGGATACTACACGCTGCTGACCTCACATGGAGGCATACTACACGCTACTATGAGGATCACTACAGCGCTACATGGAGATACTACACGCTACATTGGAGGACTACTACACGCTGGCTGTCCTCACCAATGGAGGATACTACACGCAAGATACATGAGAGGATAACTACACACGCTACATGGAGGATACTACCAAGCTACATCGGAGGATACTACCACGCTGCTGACCCTCACATGGAGGATACTACACGCTACAGGGAGAATACTACACGCTACATGGAGGATCTACACGCTACATGTACAATCTTGTTGATAAGTAAGAGGCTGCATAGTATCTGCTGTTGGTAAGTGTGAGTGAGAGCGAGATCAGTATGTATTCTAGGGCTATTCTTGTAGATGAACTGTAGAGCCATTTTCTTAAAAGCTAATCCTAGCAGGAACTGAGAGGTATTGATCTTAAACTACCTGTACAGGTGTTTGTAATTTTACTTAAAACTAACATTGTAAAGAACCTATTGCAGTGTTGCGTTTTACTGAAATAATCTTGTAAACAGACTGGCAGAACTATTTCTCGGAAAACTAACCTGATTGCAGTGTTTGGTTTTTACACTAAGCTTGTTAAGCAGCGCTTGGTAGACTATCTAATCGTAAAGCTAAACTGGAAACTAGCTGTGATTTGTTGGGTAGTGTGTAAAAAGGACCCTTGTGTAGTATGTGGCAAAATATTGGTCAAATTCACTTATTACAGAGCTGTTGGTTGCAAACTGATCATTAGCATATTTAAAGTGCGAACACGCCCAGGATAGTCACCCATGTTTTCGGCATTCACTGTAGTTCAATTAGGAACGGTAACGACCAAGGAGGCTTAACCCTGCCATGAGCCCCCCTGTGGCACTTCGCTCACCTAATACAAAGCTGTATCTCTTAGCCGCAGCTGTAGTCAGGCCCTGCGACCGAAGACCCAGAAACAAAGACGGGTTGACTCATTTTGTGGAGTCAAGACCCAGAACAAAGACAGGGGAGTCATTTCTGTGGGAGTTCAAGACCCAGACACAAAAGCAGGGGGAAGTCGATTCTGTGGAGTCCCAAGACCCAGAACAAAGACAGGGATCATTCTGTGGAGTCAGCCCATGAACAAAAGACAGGGGAGTCATTTGTGGGGTCCGTCCAGGGGATCCTACAACCTTCCTCCTCCTGGCTAGACACGTGCCGACAGGTCCATTGTACAGTACTGGACATCCTTACCGCGGCAGTGTCACCTTTAAGACCCTCCACTCGTTGCCGCCAACCCCTCCAATCTCCTCTACCCTACCATCTCAACCTACACAGGCCTTATGTGAGAGCGGACTTTGGAAATGCCAATCGTCGGTCAATGAAAAAACTGAGACCATTCTGCCTACGCCCGCCTCCATTCTTCCTCCACTTCCTTGCTCTCACAGAGACCTGGGATCACCCCGGAAAATCCGGCCACCCCTGCGCCCTTTCCGACGACGCTACTCTTTCACACACACTCCCCGACCCTCTGGGCGAGTGGAAGGAGAACAAGGGGACTCCTCATCTGCCCAAAGTCAGACCAGTCCTTCCTACACGCTGACCAATACCACTTGGAACCTCCATCTTAATCTTGTTACCCCTGTCCGATCAATGCGCGTACACTGGACAACACACCATCAACATATGCCAAACCACACACCACACACACACACACACAGGCAACAATCCTATCTCACCACA
>PIJE02003145.1:17285-44785 GCA_002895965.2 Coryphaenoides rupestris | reverse complement strand
AGAGAGAGAGAAACGGTTAAGATGAACAAATATAGAAATGCAGATACAAACACATCTATATAAATAGACATACAGATTACAGTATAACACATAAGGAACTATATACTGATAGAGTACAGCAATACACAACTATATAATTTCTCATCTAAAATGGAAGTCAAATTCCCTAAATGTAAATGTACATAAATCGGTAGAGCAACTGGTGACTCGGTAACTCTGGGTTCAGAGGTCAGAGGTGAACACAGAGCAGCCTTCCTCCGTCATGTCGTCAGCCTGCTGCTCGTCCAACTTCCCAACTAAATCCTTGCCTACATTTATAACATAACATAACATAAACTATATAAACTATAAACTATAGAAACTATAAACTATAGAAACTATAACACATATCCCAGCTATTATGCAGCCAACCTATCAATTATGAAACTCGTTCTATTAACCTTGTAACTATGAATGCTCTAAACCTGCTCTATTCTTATCTTCATGTACCACAGTGATATATTGCTGTCTCCTTACACATGTACTCTTTGTAAGTCGCTTTGGATAAAAGCGTCTGATAAATGCCCTAAATGTAAATGTAAATGTAATGTAAATGTAAAACAGATTAGAAATTATTGGCCTGCGTATATTTTCCAATTCTCTATTCTACTCTACAGTCCATCTGAGGGCCTTCATCATCTGGAGGCCGAGATGTTAGAACCGTGATAGTGAGGAGGAGGCACCGTGTCTCACGTCCCATGAGGATATATTATATATTATAAATCATATCATATATTCTATATTCTATATTCTATATATACTGAGGTGTTCATAGTTAGTTTGCAGTGAAACTGAAGCATAACATCCTGTCACACTGTGACCTTAGAATCAGAGCAGGCCGAAAAAAATATATAATAATAATAATAATAATAATAACAAGAATAATAATAATAATAACAACAAGAATAACAATCATAATAATCATAAGATAATAATAACAATGTATAATAATAACCCAATAATAATGATAACAATAATAATAATAATAATAACTAATAATAATAATAATAATAATAATGATGATAGATGATAATAATAATAATAATAATAATAATAATAATCATAAGAATAATTACAACGGTGTGTTACATTTACTCTAACATTTAACGGTGCGTTGAGTTTCGTATCAGCAGAACCAAAGCTTCCAGAGCTTTGGTTCTGCTGAGCGGTTTTATAACATTATCATTATCACATTTATAACATTATCATTATCACATTTATAACATAATTATTATCACATTTATAACATTATCATTATCACATTTATAACATTATCATTATCACATTTATAACATAATTATTATCACATTTATAACATTATCATTATCACATTTATAACATTATCATTATCACATTTATAACATAATTATTATCACATTTATAACATTATCATTATCACATTTATAACATTATCATTATCACATTTATAACATAATTATTATCACATTTATAACATTATCATTATCACATTTATAACATTATCATTATCACATTTATAACATAATTATTATCACATTTATAACATTATCATTATCACATTTATAACATTATCATTATCACATTTATAACATAATTATTATCACATTTATAACATTATCATTATCACATTTATAACATTATCATTATCACATTTATAACATTATCATTATCACATTTATAACATAATTATTATCACATTTATAACATTATCATTATCACATTTATAACATTATCATTATCACATTTATAACATAATTATTATCACATTTATAACATTATCATTATCACATTTATAACATAATTATTATCACATTTATAACATTATCATTATCACATTTATAACATAATTATTATCACATTTATAACATTATCATTATCACATTTATAACATAATTATTATCACATTTATAACATTATCATTATCACATTTATAACATAATTATTATCACATTTATAACATTATCATTATCACATTTATAACATAATTATTATCACATTTATAACATTATCATTATCACATTTATAACATTATCATTATCACATTTATAACATTATCATTATCACATTTATAACATAATTATTATCACATTTATAACATTATCATTATCACATTTATAACATAATTATTATCACATTTATAACATTATCATTATCACATTTATAACATAATTATTATCACATTTATAACATTATCATTATCACATTTATAACATTATCATTATCACATTTATAACATTATCATTATCACATTTATAACATTATCATTATCACATTTATAACATAATTATTATCACATTTATAACATTATCATTATCACATTTATAACATAATTATTATCACATTTATAACATTATCATTATCACATTTATAACATTATCATTATCACATTTATAACATTATCATTATCACATTTATAACATTATCATTATCACATTTATAACATAATTATTATCACATTTATAACATTATCATTATCACATTTATAACATAATTATTATCACATTTATAACATTATCATTATCACATTTATAACATTATCATTATCACATTTATAACATTATCATTATCACATTTATAACATAATTATTATCACATTTATAACATTATCATTATCACATTTATAACATAATTATTATCACATTTATAACATTATCATTATCACATTTATAACATAATTATTATCACATTTATAACATTATCATTATCACATTTATAACATTATCATTATCACATTTATACATTNCCAACCTCGGGGTTCTGGACGGGTCCATTAAGACTAGCATTAGACTAGAAAACAACCAGCACGTTGTTGGGAGAGTGGAGGAGAGGGAGGAGAGGGAGGCTCCGCAGAGGAGCCTCAGACAACGCGTCCCTTCCTCCTGCAGGAGCCGCCGGTCCGCGGAAGTCCAGACGTTTACTCCCGGATTGTGAGATCTTGGCGGGTGAGGAAGAGTGGACCTAAAGGTTAAAGGTCGGCTGGTTTCTCACAACACAACATCCGGCGAGAGGTTGGCGCTGCTCGGGGTCCGGTCTCCCCAGGAGGTGGGGCAGGGGGGGCTGTAAGACCCGTAGGACCCTCCTACAGAAGGGGAAGTTAAGGGGAAGGTTTACATCTTGGACTATTTCAGCATTTTTAATTGATAGGATTATTTATTTAAATGTCATAAATCCGTAAGACGTCTAAAGGCCAAATGTTATGTGAACCTTCGGCCTGTTCTGTCGATACAAAGGCCAGACATGATTGATTAATCAGGCCTATACATTACTTACTATCTGAATTCATCTGAATTAGGAACTGCTAATTAAATGTAATTTTCCATCCTAATTGTTGGAGAACATAAAGGTCATATAATACTATATACTATATTCAATTAAATTCAATGGATTCCTGTAGTAGACCGTTATATTGTTTTACACGTACACAGCTTAATGGTCGACAAGTCTGAGTCTGACACACTGAGCTCAACTAAACTAAACTCAGCTCAACTAAACTCAACTAAACTCAACTAAACTAAACTCAACTCAACTCAACTCAACTCAACTAAAAGAAACTCAGCTCAACTAAACTCAACTAAACTAAACTCAGCTCAACTAAACTCAACTAAACTAAACTCAGCTCAACTAAACTCAACTCAGCTCAACTGAACTGAACTCAGCTCAACTAAACTCATCTCTTGTCATCTCAGCTCCAGGAGGTTTTCTTCCATCAAAAAGGTCTCGACGTCACTGCGTCGTGGCTCCGCCCCCCGCGGGTCGGCGGCTCCGTGGAGCAGATGAGGAGGAGGAGATAAGATGAGGAGGAGATGAGATGAGGAGGAGATGAGATGAGGAGGGCAGCTCGCCTCCTCCTGTCGCGCGGGGAACAAGTGCTCTCATAGAGGAGGAGGAGGAGGACTCACCTGGTCCCGGTGTGTGTGTGTGTGTGTGTGTGTGTGTGTGTGTGTGTGTGTGTGTGTGTGTGTGCGCGGGGGGGGGCACCATGTCCCTCAGCCCGCGCCACTCCACTCCCTTCTCGGTCAGCGACATCCTGAGTCCCCTGGAGGAGTCCTGCTACCGGAGGCTCTGTGGCGGGATGGAGCCCGGTGCTGGCGGGAACCTGCTGCCCGGTGCTGGCGGGAACCTGCCCGGTGCTGGCGGGAACCTGCTGCCCGGTGCTGGCGGGAACCTGCTGGGCGCCTACAGCCGCCACGCTGCGCAGCAGCAGCAGCAGCACGCCGTCCCGCAGTGCCCCGCCTACCACCACGGGGGGCCCCAGTTCTCCGGCACCATGGGGCCCCAGTTCTCCGGCACCATGGGGGGCTTCTGCAACGGAGGCCCCGGGCCGGCGGCGGGGGCCGAGATGGCGGCCTACCAGGACCCGGGGCGGCCCGCGGGCCCCGCGTGGTACAGCAGCCCCGAGCCCCGCTACCCCGCCAGTAAGTCCTCCCTAGTGGAGCTCCCATGGGACTAGTTAGTCTGCAACTAGTTAGTTAATTAGTTAGTCTGCAACTAGTTAGTCTGGAACTAGTTAGTCTGGAACTAATTAGTCTGGAACTAGTTACTTAATTAGTTAGTCTGGAACTAGTTAGTCTGGAACTAGTTACTTAATTAGTCTGGAACTAGTTAATTAGTCTGGAACTAGTTAATTAGTCTGGAACTAGTTACTTAATTAGTTAGTCTGGAACTATTTAGTTAATTAGTCTGGAACTAGTTAGTCTGTAAATAGTTAGGTAGTTTGTGAATAGTTAGTCTGGAACTAGTTAGTCTACTTTCTGTGTTTCAGGATCAATGTGTTGGTGCGTCTGGCGTCAGCCTGGCTTCCTTCCTTCTACTAAACTGATTGTTATATATTATATTATTATATTATAATTATTATATTATATTATTATTATATTATTATTATATTATATATTATATTATATTATTATTATATATTATATTATTATATATATTATAATATTGTTATTTAGTTATTCTAATTGTTCTTTCAGTTTCCAGGTTGATGGCGTGTCCGGCGTGGTGGGCGTGTCCGGGGTGGTGGGCGTGTCGGACGTCCTGAGCTCCAAGGTGACGCCCCGCAGGAAGCGGCGCGTTCTCTTCTCGCAGGCTCAGGTGTCGGAGCTCGAGCGCCGCTTCCGGCAGCAGCGCTACCTGTCGGCGCCGGAGCGCGAGCACGTGGCCGCGCTCGTGCACCTGACGGCCACGCAGGTGAAGATCTGGTTCCAGAACCACCGCTACAAGATCAAGAGGCAGGCGCGTGACCCCGCCCACAAGGAAAAGGACAACAACAACAACAACAAGGACTGCAGCACCGACGCCGGGACGCCGGACGCCACGCACCAGAGAGACCAGAGACACCAGGGAGACCAGAGACACCAAGGAGACCAGAGACACCAGAGACACCAAGGAGACCAGAGACACCAGGAAGACCAGAGACACCAGGGAGACCAGAGACACCAGAGAGACCAGAGACACCAAGGAGACCAGAGACACCAGGGAGACCAGAGACACCAGGAAGACCAGAGACACCAGGGAGACGAGAGACACCAGGGAGACCAGAGACACCAGGGAGACCAGAGACACCAGAGAGACCAGCCGAACCTCGAGCCGGCGGGGAGTCTGGCGGGCCGCAGCTTCCTCCACCAGCACCACCACCACCAGCACCAGCAGCCCCACCCCCTCCTACACCACCACCACCCCCTCCTCCTCCACCAGCACCGCGCCCCGCAGGTGAGTCACCTGTCGGCCGACGAGGTGGAGGACGTGTCCCCGAGCCCCCCGCCGGGCGGCGGCCCCCCGCCGGGCCCCGCGGCCCTGAGCGACGCGGCGCTGCTGGAGTTGAGCAGCGCGCTGTACGGCAGGACGTGGTGACCAGGAGCCCGGCGGACCGCTGCTTTATTTAAATGGTTTTTAGAGATAAAACGATGAAGAACATTCGGCCATCATTGTCCCCGATGTGATCGATTCATAAACATTGAACTTATGTCACAATACAGAAATATTATTGCTGCTGAATTTACGATTACAAGTAAATTAAGTGGAAGACATTAATCCCACATGACTGGCTTGTAGTCATCATTTAGAACCATTTGATGCATAATGTTTAGATAACGAACTGGTTTTATAATATAGGGTCGCTATAGGCTTTGTGTGAATAATCACCCCATCCGTTGAGTTTGTTACATAATTAATAAATGTTATTTTCACTTGCATATCAAACACTTGGATTTATTCTGCCGACTGCTGCATGTAATTTATTAATATTTATATATATACATTAAATATATATATATTTTATATTAGTAGCCTACAGTTCACTAAGACTCACAAATAAACTGTCCAATTTATGCTCGTCAACATTTCTAGACAAAGATGGTCTAATATATTGATATATAAAATAATCCTAAAAGACGAGATGTGGAGCGTGATAATAAGTTGTAGACAAAGAGAAGACTGAACTACAACTTGTCCTTTTATTACAGGAAGGTTTGGAGACGTCTCTCAAAGTAAAGTCAGAAGACACACTACAACTACACGGTTCAGGGTCAAATTTAAAAATCCAGAATATCAATACATGGATAAAAAAAGAAAAGAAAAAAGACAATTATCAAAAGTTCCCCGGCGGCGGCAGCAGCTCCCGTAAAATCCATCCAATAACTTAATTCCAGTTGTACCTCCTGGTGGGCGGCGGTGGTGGGTAGCTGCGTCCAGACTGGTAGCCCTGCAAGACACACACATGCTAACGTTATTATCCATTAATTAATATCATCCACACTCAGGGAATTTCCAATAAATTCGATTAAAAATAAATAAAATGCATACAAAAACTTGTGTCTGATACATTATATAGAAATCTTGTTTAATTTATCTGTAATAGTTACCCAAGATTATGCAAAATGTAGGCCTAAATAGCACACGTAAAATATACTTAATTACATTACATATATGATACTACATAATTAGAATTATTATCAATAATAATAAATAACTCCATTTAGTTGAAAAAATGTACTAAATGCATGTATTTAAATATATTAAATACAAATATTTATCATTTAGCCTTGAAATCTCAAGCAAGCGAACTGCTTTCTTTCATCTTTTTATTACTTTAACTAACCAGCCATCCTTCTGGGAGTGTTGAACAAAGAAGACACCAACGCCCAAAAAAAGTCATTAAAATCTGATGACTTGATGATCTACTTGATGATCTACTTGATGATCTACTTGATGATCTACTTGATGATCTACTTGTCTGATCAATTCATCCAACTAGCAAAGGTCCACTTTGTTCAGTCAATACCAACAAATAATAATCAATCCAATTACGGTGACATAAGACTGGGCCAAGACTGGACTAAAGGTGTCAGTCTACACGACTAAAGCAGGCGGAGTTCTTTAGTCCTCCGTTAGATTAAACCGCCTGGTCACGATCCTCTTAACATCCAGATTGTTAACGGCCCTGGTCCCAACGATCTCTTAACATCCAGATGTTAACGGCCTGGTCAACGATCTCCTTAACATCTCAGATGTTAACGGCCTGGGTCCACGATCTCTTCAACATCCAGAGTTAACGGCCTGGTCAACGATCTCTTAACATCCGATGTTAACAGGCCTGGTCAACGTATCTCTTAACACATCCAGATGTCTAACGGCCCCTGGTCAACAGATCTCTTAAGCATGCACCTAACAATCCAGATGTTTACACGGCCTGCGTCAACGGATCACCTAACATCCAGATGTTAACGGCCTGGTCAACGGATCACCTAACATCCAGATGTTAACGGCCTGGTCAACGGATCACCTAACATCCAGATGTTAACGGCCTGGTCAACGATCTCTTAACATCCAGATGTTAACGGCCTGGTCAACGGATCACCTAACATCCAGATGTTAACGGCCTGGTCAACGGATCACCTAACATCCAGATGTTAACGGCCTGGTCAACGATCTCTTAACATCCAGATGTTAACGGCCTGGTCACGATCTCTAACATCCAGATGTTAGCGGCCTGGTCAACGGGATCACCTAACGTAGCAGATGTTAACGGCCTGGTCAACGGATCACCTAACATCCAGATGTTAACGGCCTGGTCAACGGATCACCTAACAGCCAGATGTTAACGGCCTGGTCAACGGATCACCTAACATCCAGATGTTAACGGCCTGGTCAACGGATCTCTTAACATCCAGATGTTAACGGCCTGGTCAACGGATCACCTAACATCCAGATGTTAACGGCCTGGTCAACGGATCACCTAACATCCAGATGTTAACGGCCTGGTCAACGATCTCTTAACATCCAGATGTTAACGGCCTGGTCAACGATCTCTTAACATCCAGATGTTAACGGCCTGGTCAACGATCTCTTAACATCCAGATGTTAACGGCCTGGTCAACGGATCACCTAACATCCAGATGTTAACGGCCTGGTCAACGGATCTCTAACATCCAGATGTTAACGGCCTGGTCAACGGATCACCTAACATCCAGATGTTTAGCCAATGTTAGAAAGCTAAAATATTAGTTTCTTCCCCAAACGTACCAACTGCTCGAACCACTACCTACCACTGCCTGCCTTGGTCCTTATTGCAAATGATAAATAAAGAATAATAATGAGCATTCACTTGGATTAATGAGGTAAAACTCGTGTGGTCTGACAGCCAACTGACCTGAAGGTTGACAGGAGAGACCGAGCGGTCAGGACTGCCCATCATTCATCTCACATCATTCATACTGCAGATGTGGAGGTGGATGGCACCCAGATGGTGAGGTGGTCAGGTAGCGCTCGCTTTTAGACCAGGAGGGGCTAGGCTGGGAGGGGCTAGGCTGGTTTAGACCCATCACGATAATATTCTCGACTTATCGAAGTCCCTTTCTGCCACTGTGATGGAAAAACCAAGCAGACCCTCCAGGTCATTCTGTAAATAACGAGCTGGCATCTCAACAGGATGACAACCGTTCAGTACTAGCTAGTTTAGCTAGCAGTGGAGGGCATCTCACCACCACCAGGCCTGACTCAATAGCCACCAGGCCCAAGTAGTGAAAACCTTTTCATTAGTTTGAGATTCTAGGTCATCATTTGCAGAAAGTGCCTCATGACGATCAGGATCTGGTCTCCATAGTTTTAATCTCGACTGCATAATTCCTGGCAGAAAGTTTGAAACCAGGTCTGTTCCTCCAAAGCGCATTCAACAGCTCCTGTGTCAACAACGACCGACTTCTCAGAGTGAACTTGAATGAATCAGTTGGACACATCAACGCTGAGTAGGGATGCAAGAAACAACCAGACGGTTCTCACCTGACACACGGTCCAAAAGGTGCTGTTCTAAATGTCTGCGATCGTTTCCAGTAATGTACACATTTAAATGAATCAGTATTGTATACAGTTCATGTGCTTCCCACCCACACCGCAGGTTGGCTGGTCAGTCGTTGACCTCTGCACCACCACACACACTTCTCACTTATTTGGGATATTTTTACTTTTGATACTTTGGGCGTTCCGATGTGTGAATATTGGCGAGAATTAGAAGTTGCTCTTTCTGGGTGTACTTCATATCTTCTTAAAGTGACCATGAAGGCTTCAAGCGCTGAACAGAACCCTCGCGGCCCCTACCTGCTGCTGCCTGGGGCCCCGGCTGCTGTGGTAGTCCTCTCGGCGCTGGTTCTGCTGCTGCTGGTTGTAGGAGCCCTGGAAGGCGGCCCGCTGGTCCTGGACCGCCTGGTTCCAGCCGTGGCGCTCTCCTCCGCCCCCGTAGCCTCCTCCTCCTCCACCACCACCACCTCCTCCGTGGCCGTAACTGGATTGGCTAAAGCAACACACAAACATCACCATCATCATCATCATCATGACTCCTCTTCACCACTTCTTCCATGTTTCCTCTGCTCCAGATTCAGCCCAACACCCCGTCTGGGATTAATATGATAAGAGCATCTGACTTATTATCTTACCTTCTCTCTTAAACACGTCTTGGAGGTTTCGTCTACATAATCCACCCCCAAATTGGGCTGGAAGTTGGGCGTGGCGTGTACCAGCGCGGCGTGTACCAGCGTGGCCCAGCGCGGCGTGTACCAGCGTGGCCCAGCGCGGCGTGTACCAGCGTGGCCCAGCGCGGCGTGTACCAGCGTGGCCCAGCGCGGCGTGTACCAGCGCGGCGTGTACCAGCGTGGCCCAGCGCGGCGTGTACCAGCGTGGCCCAGCGCGGCGTGTACCAGCGTGCCCAGCGCGGCGTGTACCAGCGTGGCCCAGCGCGGCGTGTACCAGCGTGGCCAGCGCGGCTGTTACCAGCGTGGCCCAGCGCGGCGTGGCCCAGCGCGGCGTGTACCAGCGTGGCCCAGCGCGGCGTGTACCAGCGTGGCCCAGCGCGGCGTGTACCAGCGGTGGCCCAGCGCGGCGTGTACCAGCGTGGCCCAGCGCGGCGTGTACCAGCGTGGCCCAGCGCGGCGTGTACCAGCGTGGACCAGCGCGGCGTGTACCAGCGTGGGCCCAGCGCGGCGTGTACCAGCGTGCCCAGCGCGGCGTGTACCAGCGCGCGTGTACAGCGTGGCCCAGCGCGGCGTGTACCAGCGCGGCGTGTACCAGCGTGGCCCAGCGCGGCGTGTACCAGCGCGGCGTGTACCAGCGTGGCCCAGCGCGGCGTGTACCAGCGTGGCCCAGCGCGGCGTGTACCAGCGCGCCGTGTACCAGCGTGGCCCAGCGCGGTGTGTACCAGCGCGCCGTGTACCAGTGTGGCGCCCTCTGATTGGCCGCTGCACACCATCCTCTGCGTGCCGTGTTTGCGCGCCGACACGCAGCCCTCAACATATTAAAAACCTGTAGAAACTCTGGCGTGTTGCTGGCGGACAAAGCTGGCAGCAGCAGCAGCAGGCCGGTCCCATCCCTCATTACAGACCCATGTCACATCCTGGCTAATCCCGCTCTCCTCACAGCTACCTCGGCATCTCATTTGGCCAGAAAGAAACAGTGTTCATTCACCGCTAATAACCAGTGACCCGAGGGTGAGGCGGAGACACAATGGGCCCAGAGAAGTTGAACCAGGGAGGCTGTCTTACGGGGAGTCGGCCGGATCAATGGCTGGCCGCAGCAGCGTTAGTGATGGCTCATTAAGTTGCACAAACCTCCTTGAGGGAGAAATTTGGGGCTTTTCCTTCAATACGACCTCCCCCTCCCCCCCCCCCCCCCCCCCCCCCCAGAGCCACTTGAGCCCCGTGGGGGTCGACCATCTGAAGGTCCCACGTTCAGATCGGTCGGGACCTTCTCGTTTGGCCACGTGAAGCAGATGACCAGCTACTGTCGTAGAATCACGAAACGGCCAGAGTTTATTGGGACGAGTTCATCGCTGGAAACCGAGACTCCAACACAACAATCAGTGGCAGCATTCGTCTGTTGAATCACCGAGTTTCCAATCCCGTCATGAAGACATGAGGCCTTCAGCAGCTTCAGTGTCTCATGGAATGTCTTCAGAGATCTTTGATGGGCATCAAGGCCTGATGATGTTCATGTTTAACCGAAGGGTCCAGCTAAGCAGAGGAAGCCGGGAGAGACTCAGGCTGCCTTAGGACAGAAATAATGGTGGCAATCTACGGAGCAAAGTGTTCTATCTGAATACACAGGACAGACGCAGAAGAGAAGGAATATGCTTTGGTTTTCCTCCAACCAGCCAGATTTGGCAAGAACAATAGGCCAAGGCCAGACTGACATTCACTAGGAAACGATGACCATCAGGGTGGTCTCACAAGGCTAAAGGTAAGGGTTCAGGTTAAGGGTAAAGGACTCACCTTGAGTACTGGTTCATTTGAGGAGGCGCTCCGAGCAGACTCTGCTCCCGGGAATCTGAACGGAACAAAAGAACAACACGTTAACCAGGCGCTCTTAAAACCAGGCGCTCTTAAAACCAGGCGCTCTTAAAACCAGACTTTGCTTAACTTCAGGCGGTTTACCGGCAGATTTAGCAGGTGCTTAACTACAGGCTTAACCCTGCCCCCTAACCCTCAATGCCACATGTTTGTTTCATCATTTCATGTTTTAAAATAAGTTGATATTTTGTCACTGAAGCGTAGCGTCCCTTAACTTCAGACTGTGAACCAGAAGGGCCCATTAGCATGTTTCCGTTAGCTGCTTGCTAGCTGGGCTTCATTAACCCCAACACATCAGCCTTAACCCCGCTTGGCCAAACCATCCATTTCCATTTCAGCGATTCACAGCAGAAATGATTTGCGATGATCGAAATTAAGACTCATTCAAATACGTGGAGGGGAGCGGGGGGGCAGAAGGAGAACACCACATTTGCATTTCCTGTTCAGGAAAATGAAATAAGCATTCAAGTCGCGGCATTGTGGATACCTCAAGTACCCCGGGCTCTGTGGCGGCTGCCTCTTCACAGACAAATCCCCCATGAACACTTTCTTCCAGATCCTCTGTTGCCAAGGCGATGACCAGCTGTGGGGGGGCTGTGACTTGATTGTTTATTGAGGCAGAAGCTGGCATGTGGTTCAAACGCAGGGATATCGGACGGACGGACGGACGGGGGCCGAGAGAAAAGACTAATAAAACGTAGACGCTCTGAGTAAAGGGGAACTCTGTTGCTGTGGCGACCGTGGTAAGCAGTCAGCCAGTGTGGAGACCGCGGTAAGCAGTCAGCCAGTGTGGAGACCGCGGTAAGCAGTCAGCCAGTGTGGCGACCGCGGTAAGCAGTCAGCCAGTGTGGAGACCGCGGTAAGCAGTCAGCCAGTGTGGCGACCGCGGTAAGCAGTCAGCCAGTGTGGCGACCGCGGTAAGCAGTCAGCCAGTGTGGAGACCGCGGTAAGCAGTCAGCCAGTGTGGCGACCGCGGTAAGCAGTCAGCCAGTGTGGCGACCGCGGTAAGCAGTCAGCCAGTGTGGAGACCGCGGTAAGCAGTCAGCCAGTGTGGCGACCGCGGTAAGCAGTCAGCCAGTGTGGAGACCGCGGTAAGCAGTCAGCCAGTGTGGCGACCGCGGTAAGCAGTCAGCCAGTGTGGCGACCGCGGTAAGCAGTCAGCCAGTGTGGCGACCGCGGTAAGCAGTCAGCCAGTGTGGCGACCGCGGTAAGCAGTCAGCCAGTGTGGCGACCGCGGTAAGCAGTCAGCCAGTGTGGCGACCGCGGTAAGCAGTCAGCCAGTGTGGAGCAAAACCAGCACTAAATATGACTTGCATGGGACATGTTGTTATGGTATCCAGTGTGTCCGGGTGGACCCACAGAGAGCTGACACAATGTCTTTTCCTGTCTCCTCATTCACTCTTCATGTTTGATTATCTGCGGAGCAAACACACTTCGAGTGGACCACCCACTGGGCCTCCAATTATATCTGCAGAATGTTTCCAGTGACGAGGACTCAAAGGGGGGGGGGGGGGGGGGACCCACAAGTAGGCACCTGTCAATCTGCCTCATTAAGTATCACGTGGGGAGTCTATAGACATCCAGGGTAGAAACAGACTGCGGCGTAAACAAAGGATTAGGCTTTAAAGGCCGGCGTGTATTAACGCCAGGATTACAACCGCTTTCAGCAGCTAAACGTCTCACCAATTAGCTTGGCCCCCGCACTGCAACTCAACGCACACGTGGTCGGCTTCCAGTCAGTAGCCAGGGCCTCCACACAACAACACATCACTCAACTATATTTTGGGTTTCATGTGTTGGGGTCCCCGGCCACCACGACCTCCACTTGACCAACCAGCAGCTAGAGACCAACCAGCAGCTAGTGACGCCACCAAAGGACAAGTTAACTTAGACGTCAGCCTCTTCAGACCGCGTGTGTGTGTGTGTTTGGCGGCCACCACTTCCTGCTGTGTGACCATTACATATGTGGATTAATAAAGATCTTCTTATTCTTCTAGTGACCAACCAGCAGCTAGTGACCAACCAGCAGCTAGTGACGCCACCAAAGGGACAAGTTAACTTAGACATCAGCCTCTTCAGACCGCACCACACGGCCAATCAAATGGGGAGTGGGGGTGGGAGAGACTGTGTCCAGCCAGAGACCCACTTCACCCTGTCATTATCAGCCCCCCCCCCCACCCCAACAGGGCTTAATCAGCCCAGTGGGAGGGAGGTTGGGAAGCCACGCCCACAGCGATGTGGCACCCGGCGAGGTGGGGGGGGGGGGGTACCCAGACAAAAGCCCGGTCCGGCTCTGGGCTGGAGGATAAGACCCACTTGTCTGCTCCATCACATTCCTCAGGGCTGGGGGGTGGGGGACACTATTAGAAGAACCTTTATTTTGAAAAGCTCCCTGGATGTCTGGATGGGTTCCCCTGCAGGAGCAGATGTTTGACCAGACGTCTCCACGGGGAAGACAGGATGAGGAGCACACGTGCCAGCAGACCAACAGGTGGAAGACCTCCAGCGGGTTCAACTACAACGGTCGGGACCCTGATCACCTTAAAGCACCATCAGTGAATCACCACATGACAATATTCTATACACAGATGATAATATTACAACTCTAGACAGCTAATGGTAGAGTTTAACACCAGAGGACACTGAGGGAGGAGTTTATAAACTCCCATCTCATCAAGTGGTCTCCCCCCTCCTCCTCCACACCATCAGCAGCGTGAGGATTTATTCATCAACTTGCAAATTGGCACATCAAAATTATCCAGGAGGAGGGAGGCGGGGCCCGGGGCGAGGGGGGCGGAGGCTACAAGAGCAGAGTCTGATTAGTGGGGAACTCTGGCCGGGTGGCTCCAGAAACAGCCCACAGCGGTCACTGGTCCACCATGTGGGACATTAGTCTCACAACCATCACCTTACAGCCACATACCAGCAGCTGGCTCAGTCAGGCCAGCACAGAGACAGACAGAGAGACAGAGACCGAGAGACAGACACACAAACAGACAGAGACAGACAGACAGACAGACAGACACACACACAGACAGACAGACAGAGAGAGACCTACAGAGACACACAGGAGAGAGAGTGCGAGACCGAGAGAGAGAGACCGAGAGCCTTACGGTGGTAGGACGGCTGGCCACTGCCCCCGCGGTAGCCCCCCTGGGTCCGGTGCCCCCCCTGGTGCTGATACTTGTCGTGGTATTGTCCGGGCGGGGGGGCGTGGCTGTACTGCCCCCCGTGAGACCGGCCCATGGTGTGTCTGCAGGGGGAACAGCAACACATGAGCTACTAAACGCTGGGGCTATACAGACGATACAGGCCGGATATAAACTGCACTGTTAAGAACTAGTGAACATGAACAACGTCTGAAGTATTGCGTGTAAACGTGTACATCTTGTTCCCCTGGTGTCTGCTACACCTGCTCCGAAGCGGCTGATTTAGAGAGCTAACGACTCCGTTAACGAGGACAACAAAGCGCATACATTACTGTGGTACCGTTCCTTCCACGCATAACTGATTAGTGAAGGCTGGTCCGAGCCAGATGTCCAATCATTCCAGTTTCTTGATGATAATATCGGCGCAGCTCAATGCATAATCACCACATGGACGCGTATTCAAATGTCTCTCGTTAAACACAGAAAACAAACTTGTGGCTCATCGTCCTAGTTTCTTGTACACAGCGGAGACGTGACGTGAAAACCCAGCCTGTGCTTGTACAGACCATAATAGTCCTGGGATTAATAAAGGACTATTTAATGTGTTGACGATTCAATAACCACAATGTGGAGATGCCATTTAACAGACCCTGATAGGGATTTGACTCTCTTACAATAAGTATAAAAGCTTGTGTGTATGCAGGGAATGCTGCTGATTCTCACCCCAGGGTCCTAAAGGAAGACTGGTTCAGGTGGGCTTGCTGTCTGTTGGAGTTGAAGCCCAGCTGTGGTCTCCAGGAGCCCCGGTTGCCTGCCTCCCAGTCCCCTGGTTTGAGGACCTTCTCGGGCATCCTGGAACAAACGAGTCAATCACATTCATCATCAACTACAGTGTTTCTATGGCCGTCGTGTTTCATCACTTACAATACATCGCTCAACAGATGCTTCTATCCAAGACACTAGCAGTGAATTCAGATGCATGGAAGGGAGGACCAGCTCCGGGCTTGCGGTTGGTGTGATCTAACAGACCCACTACAGGGGCTGGAGCCCTGGGACCTTCTGTCTGGGAGTTGAACAGAACATCGACAGTCACTCTGCTTTCGGAAGGACTAAATAAGGACGAACGATCGGCACTCCTGGCTTAGGAAGGAACAAGGACAGAACGTGAACTCACTTGGCTTTAGGAAAGGACTAATAGGAGACGAACGTGACTCACATTGGCTTTAGGAAGGACTATAGCGCACAGAACGTGACACTTTGGCTTTAATCGGAAGGACTGGCTTTAGGAAGGACTTATAGGACAGACGTGACTCACTTGGCTTTAGGAAGGACTATAGACGAACGTGACTCACTTGGCTTTAGGAAGGACTATAGGACAAGAACGTGACCTCACTGGCTTTAGGAAGGACTATAGGACAGAACGTGACTCACTTGGCTTTAGGAAGGACTGTAGGACAGAACGTGACTCACTTGGCTTTCAGGAAGGACTATAGGACAGAACGTGACTCACTTGGCTTTAGGAAGGACTGTAGGACAGAACGTGACTCACTTGGCTTTCAGGAAGGACTATAGGACAGAACGTGACTCAACTTGGCTTAGGAAGGACTATAGGACAGAACGTGACTCACTTGGCTTTAGGAAGGACTCATAGTTGAGACAGAACGTGACTCACTTGGCTTTAGGAAGGACTATAGGACAGAACGTGACTCACTTGGCTTTAGGAAGGACTATAGGACAGAACGTGACTCACTTGGCTTTAGGAAGGACTATAGGACAGAACGTGACTCACTTGGCTTTAGGAAGGACTATAGGACAGAGCGTGACTCACTTGGCTTTAGGAAGGACTATAGGACAGAACGTGACTCACTTGGCTTTAGGAAGGACTGTAGGACAGAACGTGACTCACTTGGCTTTAGGAAGGACTATAGCCTTGAACACATGGTCTGTTTCAAACTGAGGGTCCAGGAACTTGACCCTGGAAGAGGGAGAAATTGTGAGTGTCAACAGGAAGTGAATCAACAGGATATGAGGTAGATCAGAGTGTCAACAAGATTTCTTACCCGATGGCGCTGTTGGTGATGATGTCTCGGAGCTGCGGGATGGGAGACTGGACCGGTCTGGAGGAAGAGGATTTAGAAGGTTCGTCAGTCAGGTGGAACAGCAGCAGCAGGTAGGTGTGTAGGTGTGTGTAGGTGTGTGTGTTGGCACGGTTCATGAAAAAAAAAAAAAAGAAAACCGTTCGGTTGGCTTGTCTCGGTTCGGAGGATGTGTGCGTTGTACGGTTCATGCGCAGCCTCGTGACCGGATGTGACCTCAGACAGTGTGTTTCCCTTTCGCGCGAAAGAAGAGGTGTAGAGTGTAGGGGTTGCACGACTTCTGATTTTTTCAAGTCGACTTTTCTATCAATAAAGTCGATGGAACGTTGACGTGTCGTTGATGACGTCATCACATACACACGCACGAAAAAACCAGACAGAACGGGCTGTCCAAAAAAAAAAAAGAAGCACGAGTATCCTCTGAGCAAACAGCCGCTCGAAATCACTTAAAAATGACCAAGATGATCTACCGACACTAAAAATGATCAATATATCACGAGTATACTTCATATAAAGGGGGGGCGGGGGGGGTGCTCGGTTCATTCGCGGTTCTGATCCGGGAGGGGGGGGGGTGCTCCATACTTCGCGGCTCTGATCCGGGAGGGGGGGGGGGGGGGGGATGGATATCGCTGGATATTGGTGGGGACATGTCCGCAGCGTCCCCCCCGGTGGGGACATGTCCCCAGCGTCCCCACTACATTCTGTTATCATTCATCCGATGAATGATAACATCAAATTTATTTATTTATTTATTTATTTTTTAAATGGCATGCGATCTACCCGGACTTCCTTTGCGATCGACCGGTCGATGTATTGGGCTCCCCTTTCCCCCCCACCGGCCACCGCATTTGCTGGAGTGTTAAAGATTAAAAGAAAAAATAACAAGAACCGTACAGAACCGAAAACCGTGATACGAACCGAACCGTGGGTTTTGTGAACCGTGCCACCCCTAGTGTGTGTGTGGATATGGAGGGGGGGGGGTGTGGCCATACTTGTCAGGTAGGATGGGCTCTCTGTCGAGGGTCAACGCCCCCTGAATTCCATGACAAAGCTCAGCAGGCATCTCAGTAGCCTGCAGCAGGGGACAACGATCAGAGAAGAACGACCAAAACCATGCAGTGTACGCCAAATATTAGAACAAAGGAATAAGAGGATAATGCATTGTATTGGTTTCAGTCATGATAGACAGGAGGCAGCTGCCAGTCAGCACTTCCTGCCTGCGAGGCATGTACCTCTTGAGATTCTGCACGGTACAGTTCCAGGATGAAGTCAGAAAGAGGGTGGGACTTCCTGACAAACAGCAAATCACTGCCAAGGCTGTTCCTCCTCTCTGGAAGACAAGAGGGCGGGTTTAGGACAAACGGGAAGAGATCGTCTCAGAACTAAAGGTAGAGTAGCCCATTGGTCCATCAAAATGTGTCACTCCTCGCCATTGGTCCACAAATAGGTGAAACCCCTCATTCTCAGTGCACCAATAGGAGTTACAACAAGCCACTGGTCTTCAAGTATGAGGAGGCCCTTGTTCTTGGTGTTGTGGCCCAGCCTACCTTCCTCCTGGGTGAGGTCGGGGTACACGTCAGCCAGCGCTGCCCTCAGTCGACGCTCGTCCACAAACGGCAGCAGAGCCACACCTGCAACAACAGAACCAGGCTTTAATCCAACACACACACCCACCCACCCACCTGCTCCCCCTAGCTAAGTGTGGAGGTGTCCCTGAGCGAGACACCACCTAACCCTACCTGCTCCTCCTAGCTAAGTGTGGAGGTGTCCCTGAGCGAGACACCACCTAACCCTACCTGCTCCTCCTAGCTAAGTGTGGAGGTGTCCCTGAGCAAGACACCACCTAACCCTACCTGCTCCTGCTAGCTAAGTGTGGAGGTGTCCCTGAGGTGATGCTGTAAAGCATTTAGGATAGAAGCTGTATAACCATACGTAGCTGAGAGCAGAAAGACGAACCTTGCCAAGCATACTTCTTCCCATTCAGATCGATGGCGAAGTCATCTGGGTAGAAATCAATGATGGAGGATTGCTATGGAAACATGTGAAACATCAGCAACATCCAACAAACCATTTGGCGGCATCTAGAAGGACACACTTGGCGGAGAGGAACAGACTATTCAGAAGATTATTCTGAAGAATTGTCACAATTTCCACAAGAAGCGACTGGCGCCTTACAGGCCACTGTAGCGTATCCTAGCGTTGGTGGATGCAACTAAATCCCAGACACTGCACCGCTTATTTGTACCGTCAACAGTTCAACATTTTAATTAAAACTAACTGTCACATCATCCATCACGCCTGTGCACCAGCATGTAGACACGTGGGGGGAGGAGCTTCAGACTCACAGGACTGGACATGAGTTCCCTCCACGTCTCCGGCAGGAAGTTGCCGCTGGCTGCAGGAAACACACCCATCAGCTGCTCCAGAGGCTTGAACTGCAGAGGAGACAAAAGGTGGACTCTTCTAGAAAGCATATTTCTACTTCTGGATGTTTTCACCAGGACTGGAATAGAGCTTATTCAAGTCATTCAAGTTAAATTAAGTCATTTTCCTTGTATCAATGTTGTTGAGTCATTTATTTTTCATTTTATTTGTTATTTTGTCATTAGGGAGGAGGTAAGGGAACCCACAACCTTGAGACCGGGGAGTCAAACACTCCAACTATGACACCTAGCTAATGCTATAGCATGGGGCAACATGACAGAGCATGAGGAGTCCTGAGGAGGTCCACGTCTTACCGGCTTGGTGTCCTTCTCAAAGTCAGAGAACATCCCGGTGACGTCCTTGAAGTCAGAGGCGAAGGGCGCGTAGTGGAACGGGAAGAACCACTTCCAGGACGCACAGCCCTACACACAGTTTTCATTGTCCCATGTCAATAAAAGTAAACATCCAGGTATATTGAACTGCAAGCACACAGTTCAGTCCAGTGTTTCCAACATGCATCCTGCAGCGCCACCGCTGGGCGACTAGCGTCACTGCAGTCAGTGTAACAAGTGACTTGATAACGTTTGACAGTGTAGTCAGATGTGCAGACCATTCATCCCGAAGCTAAAGCAGCAGCAACCGCCGTGTGGCAGGAGCGTCTGTGTGGGCGGAGCCTCCATCTGCCCTTCATCAGACTGGGGTTCCACTCGTCCCAAAGCCTCTCATCACAGCGAGCGCCAGACAGACCCCTTTTCCACCAACGTGAACCGAGAGCTGGTTCTGGGCTGGTGCTAGTGCCAGTTCGGAGCTGGTTCAACTTAAGAACCGGTTTGCTTTTCCACCGGCTAGAGAGCCTCGAGAGCCAACCCGCCCCCACGTCATGACGTCACTGTACGTCTGTATAAGTCTCCGCCTTCCCAGCAACGCGAGCACAACAAGAACAATGGCGGACTCCATCGATACGAGTGATCTTGTTTTTGTATATTTTGTTACTACCTGTTCTGTCATAACTCAAATAAAAACTGAATCTTATTTGTTTCTCTGTTCTTTAAGTATACTGAAGCAGACATGTTAACAAAATGTTTATTTAGAAAAACAATGCTGCTCCGTTAATTCGCGGTTCTGATGGGGGGGGGGCTCTGTTAATTCGCGGTTCTGATGGGGGGGGGGGGGGTGTGCTCCGTTAATTGGTGGGGACATGTCCCCAGCGTCCCCACTAAATTCTACGCCCATGCTCGGTACCAGGCTCAGTTTCTATTAAACATCCATAAACGCCAACTCGGTCTCATCTCTTTATTTCAATATTCCTTGGCTAAGAATATTACAAGGTTAACGTTGCGTTGCCAAAGTGGTATCGGTGCGGTTGTATCGGAGTAGTCACTTCCATTGTCGGGGTTTGTTGTGAAATGGAGCTCAGAAAGTTTTTGGCGGACTTGCTAATCCCGCCCCCAGCCCGCCCCCAGCCACTGACGTAGTCGGTTCTTAGTGGGTTCTTAGTCTGGCCCAGCAAAGAGTTGGGTCCAAGAACGAACCAGTTTTTCTGGCCGAGAGCCGGTTCTTTGTCTGTGGAAACCCGAAAAACTGGTTCGTTTTAGGCTCTGGCTCCGAACCGGCCCTGAAAATGCCTTGGTGGAAAAGGGGTGACAGTGACGTTTGAATCCATTACAACACTGGAGCTCAGAATCTACATATTAACGTGTTTTACTGGGCGCCACATTACAGTCCACTGGCCAACCCACGCAATCAGCAGCTTGGAGTTGATTTAGAGTCAAATCAACAGCAGTTGACTTTGAGTCATAACTGCAGCATTGCTGACTGACACGTCGTTGCCATGGCAGCAGCTCAACATCTCCCCACAGCCACACAGCTTGAATGCGGTCAGCCATCGACGGTGAAGATGTTTAAATGTATTCGCGTGCGTGTGTCCCGGGAGAGGCGGGCTTTGCCAGGCATGTGGTCCGAGCTCAACACACGGCTCACAATTAACTGGAGCAAATCCCCCGACATCCCATAATACTGCCAGCCTCTCACAGGGAGCACAGCCTCATTACCTTGGCGACCGGGATCAATATTCTGCGAGGCCAGAATGTGGCACAGCGACGCCGCAAAATGCATAGGGCATATTATGGGATGGACTACTGGTCGTAGTAGTGTGTGTGTGTGTAGTCCTACCTGGTAGTAATAAGGTGTGTGTAGTCCTACCTGGTAGTAGTAGTAGTAGTAAGGTGTGTGTAGTCCTACCTGGTAGTAGTAGTAGTAAGGTGTGTGTAGTCCTACCTGGTAGTAGTAGTAGTAAGGTGTGTGTAGTCCTACCTGGTAGTAGTAGTAGTAGTAAGGTGTGTGTAGTCCTACCTGGTTAGTAGTAGTAGTAGTGTAAGGTGTGTGTAGTCCTACCTGGTAGTAGTAGTAGTAGTAGTAAGGTGTGTGTAGTCCTACCTGGTAGTAGTAGTAGTAAGGTGTGTGTAGTCCTACCTGGGAGTAGTAGTAGTAGTAAGGTGTGTGTAGTCCTACCTGGTAGTAGTAGTAGTAAGGTGTGTGTAGTCCTACCTGGTAGTAGTAGCGCAGCACCCAGCACAGCCCCTCCACGTAGGAGCGGACCACCTTCTTCTTGAAGTCCTCGTCTGTGGCGTCAACGTCGAACTTAGTCTTGTAGTAACGCTGCTTCCAGCCCTCCTCCCACAGCCTGGAAACGGGAGGGGGGACAGGTGGGGTACAGGTGAGGATACAGGTGAGGTACAGACAACGTCCAACACACAGTGAGGAACAACAGCGTGGCTCTCACTGCTGTACCGTGTCCAGAATACATTAATAATGCAGGATGAACACCAACTCTGATCAACTCCAGAGGAACTCTGTTGGTGGAGAACCAAGTGGCCTGGCGTCTCGGGGTAGGGGTGGTTCCTCTCCGCCCCGCGAGACGCCCGCTTAGGCCGCGCCTCTGGCCGCATAATGGAGGCAGCATCTGTGCGCCGGCCCCGCAGGGAGCCACCACCACCGACCGGAGGAAGCTCCATGAATACCAAGTAAGCCTGGAGGATTTAGCAGCTTTGGAGAGGAATAAATTCACCAGGACGCGTCCATATTAATCACTGGGTTGGGAGGGGGGTGGGGCAACTGGGAGGAGGGGGCGGGACGAGCAGCCCCATCCCTTCAGTACATCCACTTTATTACTTGTATTGCTATTGAGCAGTATTTAGTCCTCTACTGTGGAGTCTCATCCCGTCTTGTCTGATGAGGATGATGATGATGTGGAACAACATTGATACAAGCTCCGCCCACAGGGGTAACTTGGAGGCAAGGCTTTCTCCTTTGCTGTTAAGAACAAGATGATAATCTGCTTCTATAGTATAGACTGTAGACCTTTTTAACCTCAGCTTCAACATGCTCAGCTAGTCTCCCTCTGACAGCCGCTAGCATGAATATTGGGGTGCAACCCTGCAAGGTGGAGGTCGGAGGTCTCACCTGACGTTGTCCTCTGGTTCTGGCTCGCTGTCGCTGTCAGCCTTCCTCTTGACGCCCCGGGGGTCGGGCCCCCCGCTGGGCCCCCCAGACTGTAATGGAGGACAGAGGAGGAGGAACGTCAGCACCAACTACACCGTGGTAAGAGGTAACCCAACACGCATCATCTAGAACCCCTTCCCCATGCTGGGGAACTGGACATAAATAAATAGTTCGTGTGTTTCCCCAATATGTGCACACATACAATGTGCCTCCTTCATTAGAACTTTTACACCCAGATTTAATAGTTCTGCGTATTTACATTAACGACTTTGTCAGAGAACTACGAGGACAGTGTAAAAAGAGAAATAAGTGAATGGTGATTTGAAGTAACACACGGTGAAATCTCCTTTTAGGAGGTTATATGTATAAATACACAAATATTTCAAGGGCCAACTGAAACAGCAACACAAGAAAAACAAAACAAAACTGTCCATCCAAGAAGTTCAACAGCCGTAGTTCAGAAGATACAGAGTTCAGTGAGGTGCTGCTGGGTCGGACCGGGAGGCTTAAGAACAAGACTGAAGGGGACTCAGAAGTGAAGACGTTGACCAGCACGGCTCTCACGCTCAGAACATCAATAAAGAGCAACAAATGTCCCGGGTCTCCTGTTCTTTAGGTCACTGCGAGAGAACACACGCTCCAAATATCCTCCATACTAAATCACACGGTACATAGACGTGTGTTGACTGCGTGTCTAAGCCTGCGCTACAGGTCAGAGGTCACAGCAGACAAGATGGCGGCTGCGTGCGTTCTCCGGGCGGACTTACGTTGGCTCCGTTCTTCATCATGGCCTTCAGGGACTGGGCGGCGTCCTGCCGGGGGGTCATTAGAGGGAGTGAGATGGAGAGCTTCTGTACGCACACTAGACAGCAGCCACCACCACCACCCTCCTCTAAGGGTCAACAGGTCAACTCAATGTCTTCTACAACAAACAGGATCCTGCTTAGCTCTGACATACAAACTGATTCATGACATGATCGTCTTCCGTGGTGGTGGGACCCTGGGCAGGCTCCTCACAGGAACTGTCCCAGGGGTCTTCCTACCTGGTTGGTCTGCATCCTCATGTCGAAGGCCTGGTGTCTGGCGTTCTGAACCGGCGCCGGCTGGTTCCGCCCGCCCAGTGCCTGGGGGGCAAACTGCCCCGTGGACAGGTAGGCGGGCCGCTCCGCCTGGACACACAGACACAGGTCAGGGGTCAGGACTCTCTGCAGTCTGGATCAAGACCGGCCCATGAAGACCGGCCCATGAGAGGTGAGATTGCGGGGTACAGAGAGAGGAGATCTCGGGGTACAGAGAGAGAGGAGATCTCGGGGTACCGGGGGCGTCGTTTCCTTACCTTCATGCGCTTCTTCTTCTCCTTCATCCTCCTCTTGAAGCCTTCCTGTAACCATAGCAACCCGTCAGTAAGTACTTCCTGGCCCCGGAGGTCAGAGGAACACTGAGTTTAAAGTGGCCCTTACGTCGTCGTCCTTTCGCTTCTTGAAGATGTTGTCCTCGGCCACACCCACCGCCTGCATCACCAGCTCCACGCGGCCCAGGTCCACGAATCCGTTGTGGGTGATGTAGCCCTGAGGAGCATGGAGGTCAGCACACGGTAGACACACACCAGCGTGGAGACGTCCAATAGAGCAGCTTATGAAGCGGTCAGATAAAGCAGACCTTGTCAGATACTCACTCCAGTTTTGTGAACTACGTCCTTATAGATGCCCACCAGGCGGTCTATGGCGCCCTCTCTGAAATAATGAGGAATCAATTACACATTACTCAGTTACCTTGTTACTACATGGTTCTATTATTATTCGTCGTTTTAAATGGTATATTGTTCATTTCCATTTTTACTTTTTGCAGAGACTAGAGTCTAGAGGATTCTGGCACTTACCTGCTGCACCTGTCGGTCTACCCCTGAACCTGTATGAATAAAACAGCCATCCAACAGCCAATAGGGGCGCTTGTAGTCACCTGATCTCCAGTGAGGGCAGGTGGGGCAGGAAGTCATTGCCCACGAAGAAGCACATGAACACCCAGTCGTCCACGCTGCGCTCAAAGTCAAAGGGAAACGGCAGGCTGGCCATCGTCAACTCCTTCTCCAGGTACTGGAACACACCCAGAGTATAGTTATATTACTGCTGTACTGGAACACACCCACAGTATAGTTATACTACTACTGTACTGGAACACACCCACAGTATAGTTATACTACTAC
Organism: Coryphaenoides rupestris; assembly: GCA_002895965.2. Lineage (NCBI taxonomy): Eukaryota > Metazoa > Chordata > Actinopteri > Gadiformes > Macrouridae > Coryphaenoides > Coryphaenoides rupestris. The sequence goes on along the minus strand of PIJE02003145.1, from coordinate 19,563 downwards.
CGTACTGGAACACACCCACAGTATAGTTATACTACTACTGTTACTGAAGTACTGGAAGTCCCCTTTAACTTTATCTGATCACAATTATTCTAGACAGACAGACCAAGTGTTTATTTGGACGAGTAATAGTAAAGTAATACTTTGCGATTAAATAAGAATGAAGACTCCGGTGAAGTGACTTACCTCACGCAGAACACAGAGTCTGATGAAGATGAACTCCTGCTCGGAGGATGGCATGGTGTCTGCAAACTGGTCATGCTGGGAAGACACAGGGAACCAGTCAAACATGGGGCACGGTGGCACAGTGCTTGCACTGCTGCCTCACAGCAAGAAGGTCCTAGTAGCCCAGTGTAGCCCGCTAGCTACCTCTCCCTGCTTCTGGCGGGCGGTTCCCTGGCAGTCCTTCATCTCGTGGCCCAGCTGCCCACACAGGGCGCAGGGGCGTGGCTTGTTGGGCTTGAACTCCTCCCTGATGATGGTGAAGTTGGGCTCGTGTGTGGCCAGGCCCAGCATGATGAGGTCCGCTGTGGACACAACCGCAGGCGCACACACATCAAGGCTTGGAAACACTTGAGGCAGGGCCGTAGCATTAGGATTACAATTAGCACTGTGGCTGTGTTAATTGTCATGGACAGATGATCGCTGTCAATCATGAACAGTGAGCTCTGATTGGCTGGCTGCGGTCTTACCGTCAGCACCACACAGGCAGTGGTGTGTGTTGGGGTCATGGTGGGGCTGGGCTGTGGACACAAACAGCCAATCAAGTAGCAGCAACAGAATCATCCACAACCAATCACAGAGCAGGTTTGACTGATCAGAAAGGCGTCATGTTCATCACTGCGCCACAGAGCTGTAGAGTAACAGTCTGGTCACCTTATTGTAGACACTTCCACTTCATGGAGACATTTAGCTCAACTTCAAATTGAAATGTATAATTCCTAATTGTATACATTATGTTCACAGAGTAGTGGACCCTTGCCTTACTGTAAGAATGTAATAGCTCATAACGTGTTGCCTGCTCTCCTACCCCTCTGTCTGCGGATGTAGTCCATGATCTTATGTTCTCCTTCTCCAGGTACGCTGGCGTCAGACAGGATCACCTGCAACACAACAAGCTGGTTCCACTAGAAATACACACACACACACACACACTACCAGCTGAGCAGGACAGGGAATAGAACCCCCAACCACAGTGAAGATAACGCCTTGCTCCACCAGCCGAGCATCATCTGGACAAATCCGTGCAACTACAATACCCGGAATCCCCAGCGACAGGAAGATAGACGGTCCATTGCTTGCACCGTGTGACACCCACCGTGATGTTGCTCCAGCCGGGGTCATTGCTGAGCCTCTCAGCGACGTAGTAGCGAAGACATTGGGCCAGGTTGTCCATGAACTCTGTTCCCTGCACACAGAAACCACTTTTAAAGAAGGTCCAACAACAACAACAACAACAACAACAGTCCTGGATCCCTCAAGCTCCTAGTGGCACCCTTCCCCAGGGAACAGGTCCACAGGTTGGTGGATGTCTGCAGGTCAGGCTGAGAAGGTTTGGGAGGAGCCCAGTAACTTCAGGGGGGTCCAACAGGGACCACTCCCATCCCCGGATCAGAACAAGCACACAGTAGTGGTGCGATGAAGGTTCCTTCAACTTACAGGTGTGATACAGTTGCTGTCGAACCTCTCCTTGATCTCATCAGGTGGAAGGTAGCCTCCTACAAGACACAGGGAGGCCGTTACATTTATTTACCATCGTTAAGAGCTTTAAAAGGAGGCTAAACGGACAAACCAGTCTCCATACCATCATGGACCATGTACGCCCATGAATGACAGCAGTACAGACAGAGGCTTCTCCATATCAATTCAGACAGATGCTTCCTCTCCATACCCCAGTACAGACAGGTTCTCCTCCATACCTCTCTGGATGATCTCCTCCCTCATCTTGGCCTTCTCCTCCGTCAGTTCTGCTCCTTCCTTGGAGGCTCGGAAGCGTCTGGATCGCTGCTGGTTCATCTTGGCTCGGGGGGCCTGGACACAGACGACACATTAGAGTACTGACCTGGCGGGGTGAGTGCTAACGCAGCCTCCAGACTCGCCACCCTGGCGGGGTGAGTGCTAACGCAGCCTCCAGACTCGCCACCCTGGCGGGGTGAGTGCTAACGCAGCCTCCAGACTCACCACTCCATCGATGGCCATGTAGAGCACCCTCCTGGGCCGCACGATGTTGAACAGCCGGTCGATGTACTCGAAGATGGCAACCATCATCTCATCCTCGTTC